>SKCR01002293.1:0-27807 GCA_019454045.1 Zanthoxylum bungeanum | reverse complement strand
ACAAGACAAGGTTGGCTTCTAGCAAAGCGCCATGCCTACCCAATTCTCCAGAAATATTCTTACAGGAATATATAGATCTGTATCAAGCGTAGTATACCGTAGTATTGTGTATATCGGCCCAGTATCGGATAATCACGTGCTAGGGCTGGGGCTGGATAAGTGTTTGCCCCGTCCGAAACACATGTCGGATGTCTGGTAACATAGTCTCTATAATCGGATATACATGACCTGGTCACAATATCCCGATTGGTTGCGCAACACTCAAGAGCACTAGTACCATATCCTGCGTGACATCAACTCCAATATGACTGAAGTGACACTTCCATCTCGACATCACACCCAATACACTACGACTCTCTCTGATAAACCGAGAAGTGGTGTACACAAACCGGTTAAAGCCCTGTACCACCAAGACCATAGTCTACCGATTATCGCAAGTATTAGCGATGCAAGTCTCAGGTTAAGACTATACACACCTACCTCGATTTCGGCCTCCCATAGACACAGTCATAATACCAATGGATTCCGAGGGGTCTATCCAGAGCGAAGCTGTTTCCCGTACCATCGGTGAAACACAACCTCCTATCGCACTTGCATAAGTATCCAATACTTATATATATGAGAACTATGCCGTTGTGCCCTCACAACGCGCACAAGTGCAATACTAGCCTATTCCGCATTATCGATGTCCAGTCTCGATAATACTTCGGCTAGGGATATTTAATGATTAATCCTTCGGGGATTGATATTGTCTCATATCATCTCAATCCAGGAACTAATCATATGGACCTCTCTTCATTTATACATCTATGGTGATCTAATCACAAATGATGAGAGTGCAATTTCCTTGTCACATAGTTAATTTGTACAGCAACACCGTGATCTGTACAAATAGTGACGCTATGGGTCATATTATCCAACAGTATTGCGTATCTCGATCCAGCATCGGATGTCACATTCTAGGCCTGGGGTTGGAATTATGTCTGCCTCGTACGAAGCACCTATCGGATCTCTGGTAACTAGTCTCTATAATCGGATAAATATGACCTAGTCATTTTATCCCGATGACTGCAGTACATAAGAGAACCAGTTCCATATCCTACGTGACCATCATCATCTCACTATGACTGGAGTGATTCTTCTTCCTTTTGACATCACCCAACACACTACGATTCTCAATATACCCAGCAGAGGCGTACACAGAACCTGTTAAAGCCCTGGATGACCTAAAACCAAAGTATATTGATTGTCGCAAGTATTAGCGGTGCAAGTCTTAAGTTAAGACCAAATACACCTACCTACCCTGATTTCGGACTTCCATAGACACATAGTCATACTACCAATGGAATTCCGAGGGGTCTATCCAGAGCGAAGCTGTTTCCCGTACCATCAGTAAAACACAACCTCCTACTACACATGCATGAGTATCCTATACCCAAATATATGAGAACTATGTCGTTATGCCCTCACAACACGCACAAGTGTAATACTAGTCTTTTACGCATTATCGATGTCCAATCTCGATAATACTCTGACTAGGGATATTTAATGATTAAACCTTCGTGGATTGATACTATCTCATATAATCTCAATCCAGGAACTAATCATATGGACCTCATATCATTTATACATCTTGGTGATCTAATCACAAATGATAAGGGAGCAATCTCATTTGTCACATAGTTAATTTGTACAACAACACCATGATCTGTACAAATAGTGACGCTATGGGTCATAACTGTCCAACATAAAGCTCACAGACTTTGCTGTAGTATGTGCAAGAATGGCAAGAGGTGTTATGAGAATACTGTCAGTTGAAATTTGGTGGCCAAGGAAACAACATAACCCTGGAGTTTAACCTAAAAAGGGATTCGAGGACAAATTATATTTAAGAGGGTGAGAAAATATAACACCCTGGTAATCCCGACGACTACTATGTTATGGATGGAATAATACATGATATAAATCATGTTCAAGCGTGTATGTGTTGGTGGAATTATATTTTTGGCCTTCGATAAATCAATTTTTTAGTTCCAATATGAGATTTATTTTATGTTCCACTCCATACAACCGTAGTATTTGGGCCCACATTTTTTCATACGATCTTTGATTTTATGAATTTTATATCATCAAAAATCTAAGACCGAGACCTATAACTTTTGCATTGAATATATTTCCAAATTCAAATCAGAAATTGGCCAAAAATAATGATTTACGAGGCTGCTACAGTAAATTTGAGAATGGGCTAGATTGAGGGATGTGGTAAATTTTGGACCACTCATTGCATTACAAAAATAGTCATTTGCCTATAAATAAAACACTATTCACTCATCTCTCTCAAGCCAAAAAAAATGTGAGCAACTCAAAAAGGCTCTTCCAATCTTCTTCTTCCTCAAGCAAATATTTGAAGGAAATTGTGATGATTTTCAAGTTCCAAAGCACACAAGTAGCTTCTTTTTCTTCATTCTTCTTCTTATTTAGGAGCATGAACATATGTCGTTCACTTGCATTTCCATACTTAGAAACCCTACCAATTGGGGCTTTGTTGTTTTGATGATAATTTGTTGAGAATTCTGTACTAAAAGATGATATCATATTAGTTTAATTCATTTGGGAGTTGATAACTAAAAGATTGAAAGTTGGAGCCTTAGTTCAATTATATGTGGATATGTTGGGGGAGTACACCTTGTGAATTGATGATACTAGATAATGGTCTGTTTTAAGTGTAATAAGAAGTGCTTGTGTGAAGGTTATAGTGTGGGAGTGTTGGAATTTCTTTAGGCAGTGTCAATAGAGAACTGGTATTTGGCCCTGAAATCTGGATAGCGTCGTAACGCGTATGGGCTAGCATTGCGACACTGAACATGAAAGTAACCTCTACCTTGGGTCGATCGTGTGGAAGCCTCGGGTCGATCATGTGGAAGACTCGGGTCAGTCATGTAGAAGACTCGGGTCGATCGTGTTGAATACTCGGGGTGGTCGTGTGAAAGACTCGGGTCGGTCGTATGGAAACCTTGGGTCGGTTGTAGAAGACTAGGGTCGGTCGTGTAAAAGACTCAGGTCAGTCGTATGGAAGTCGCGACGCTCAGCACCTAGCGTCGCGACACAGAATATGAAATGCTCTATGTTTCAATTGAATCGTATGAGTGTCGCGACGCGCATCAAGACCAGTTTCATCCCAATTCAGTTTCGTCCTAGAATGTTAGAGTCAGTTAACATAATAGTTATCCCGACATGTATGCAACATGCATATGCATCCATTACATATATGACCATAATTAGATTCTAGCTTATATATGCTAACCATACTCAAATACAAAACGGGCTAGCTTTTCCGCATGAATCTCTTTAGTGAGTGGACCCCTTTCTCAAATTGATAAGTAATAATTTGTTTTGAATTAAGACTTATTTTTGAGCACATAAGGTATTGGCTAAGTTTACTTTCAATTATGTTTTTTGAATGAGAATGTCTTAAGAAATGTTTTAGAAATTGATGTTTTTTTAAAGCATGATTTTGATGATTTTTGGAGGCATGGGGGAAAACCCACCTCAGATGTAGCTTAGTACATATATTGGATTTGACGGTTACTGGAATTGACAGATTCAGAACATGTTTACATGTAGAGTAGGACTAGGGGGACGGCGATACGTAACGCCTCTAGATCCTAGATTCAGGGCTAAGGAGACGGTAAGATGTAACGCCCCTATACCCTAGATTCAGGGTCAGGATAATAGCATGGGTCAGCATGTCTGGCTCTAGTTCAGTGGCTTGGGGGACTGCGATAAGTAACGCCCTAAGACCTCTAGTTTAGGGGTATGAGGGACGACGAGACGTAACGCCCTCATACGTCATGTTTTTTAAAGACAAATTTACAGAGATAAGATTTTTCAGAGATATGACATTTCAAAAATGATGGTTTTATGAAAGAGATTTTAAAAAGAGCAGTTTTATAAAAAAGTGTTTTAGAAAGAATTCAGTTTACAAAACTCAGAGTTTTACAGACAGAAAATATTTCCATAATATTTTTATAGAAAGAGTTATGTTTTCAGATAAGAAAGAGATTTCAGAAAAGATTGTTTTCTTGAGAGGATTTTGGTTCTTATAACCATGAATTTATCATAAAGTATTTTAGTTTTCAGTTTTAAAATTATCCACTCACTAGGTCGTGCAAATGATATAACCCCCCTCTTGGTTTTCTGTTTTGCAGGTTATCCGAAGGACGAGCTCGAGAGGATGGATACTGATGGAAGTCACTAGGGTTTTGGTCAAACAAATCGAGTACAAAGTTACAGTTCAGTCAGAGTCGAAGTAAAGTTGCATGCATACACTAGTATTGTATAAGTTGTGTAATAAGTTAAAAGTGTTCAGTACATAGTTGTAAATAGAAGTGTATTTGAGTATACAATTATAAGTATTAAATTGCATTGCATGTTTTTGATTTGGGCAATGGTCCCATGTATGAGTTTACATTTGAGATAGAGTTGTAGTGTGGATCACAGTCAGAAAATTAGAGGCTCAAGGAGATAGATCAGTATATTCCCCGCCGGTAGCATCTTCTGGAGGGGGATGTTACAATCTACTAATTTAACTTCTTTAAATTTCATAAAATCAAATTTTATTACTTAGAACAATTATAAATGCCTAACATGTTATGGCATGTGAAAATACAAGAGTAGACACAATAAAGCTATATGACATGTTATTCAAACAATTCGAAAATAAACATGCATATAACATAAAAAAAATTTGCATTGACCAGACTCTTATTTTTCCTATACTAATCTAATTAGTACAAAATTTACCAAGGTATCTATTCGTCTTCAAAAATTGATCCTTGGAATGGTATATTAGGAAAATCTCCATATGTTATAGTTGATGGCATCGACTCTCCAATTTTCATGAAATTGATACAACGCAAAATATTTACATAAATATTATTTACAAAACTTTGTAAGCTTATCCTTATGACCTTACATCCGTAAAAGTAAAATAATATAAAAATAATAGCCATAAAAATTTTACGACCAATGCAATACATTCATCACATGAACACAAAAAAAATATTCATCACATGAACATAAAAATGTGTCTACTCATCACCAGATGCATAAAATAATTTTTATCATATATAAAAAAATAAAAATATAAACTTATTCAAAAAAAAGAAAAAAGAAAAAAAGTTAAGAGCATTTTTAAACCTCGCACTAAATGCCAATTGTAGTAACCAATTGCATGTGCGGTGATCGGTTATAAACACACACGTAACGCAAGCGCACGTATCGCTCAAGTAGTATAAAATGTATTGATCCCACGAGGACTTAATGTTAGGGTCGGTGATCGGAGTGCCAATCCAGATCGTATTTTGTCTGATTAATGAATACGAACAAATTTTTTTCCATAATATTACTTATTTAAGGGTAGCACCTCTTGTCTTTTATAAACATATCAATCTAATTGCAATATCTAATTGATTATCGATTGAAACGAAATATGATTAGTGATATGTATATATTATACAACTATAATATATGAATAGTGTATGTAAAGACATAAATATATAATGTAGTGCACAGTTACAAAGTAATTTGTATTGACATTGGGAAGTGACACAACAAGAAATATATTATCAAATAAAGTTTCTGGTCAAGATTTACTAACACGGGTCGATTAGTAAATCTGTTGAACCGGTACATGTCGTATATCGAGACTTAGTCCGATGGTTTATCCCAATGAACCATGTGTTTGGGGAGACTCGTATAGACGTGTAGGTGTTTATATGGGATAAACACTGAACGACTCATCGAAGATTTCCTAATAAATGGTACACCAACATCAATAGGAATCTTCTCGAGTCAAGTGAGTATAGTGGTCCATCGACTTGAGTATACCACTGTAGATGTATAAGGTATCCTCCACAGTTTGATGACACTCACGTCACCGATCTATTTAGATCATACCTCCGCCTGTTCGTTGGGTGTGGAATGATCCTCATGATATCCTATGCGTATCAAGATAGGATCCGTCAGTTCTGTGTACAGAGCATAGGTATCCAATGTGTAATTAGCAATCTGATAAATCCATCGGCCCGTGGTACACTATAGAAATTAGTTTTAAGTGTTATTTAAGAGATTGCTAAAAGAATCGTCGACGAGATTATGCCTAAAGAGATTTGACGTTTATATCTATATCTTCAGGATAATCAGGATACCTGTGACGGAAGGATTATACATATGCAGTGACTTCGACATGTATGGTTCAAAGATTTTATCTGTGTTCGTCATAATTTATGGGTGGGTAGATTATGGACACAAAATTAGATTTCATGACGGATATGTCTGAACCTATAGAGTCTCACTAATGAGATATACTCATAGGGCACTAGGTCAACTTTTATAAATAATAATGATTATTTATAAGTCGTTTAACGGTTAAACGAAAAATGCATGCTTTTGAGATCTTTCAGCCATTTATTAAATGTCGAATAGTGATATTTGACATTTATTATTAATATATGTATTTTGATTATTTAATGTAAATATAATACATATATTTGAGATATTTGTATTTTATTATTTGATTATTTAAATGTTAAATAATTAAATTAATTAAATATTTAATATCTAGTTTACTTTAATTCAGTAAACTAAATGGCATTTTTTTAATTGGATAAAGTGGCCAATCTTTATTGGATAAATTGGAATGATTTAATTGGTTATTTTGTGATATACATTAAAATATTTAATGAATTTATACCACAAATAATTAAATCTTTATCCTTTTAATTTAAATTGAAACAAAAATTGAAAATTACTTGGCTATTATTTTTTCCTCTTTTTCTGCAATATGGGAAAATTATATAAGCCTAATTTTCTTTTTTGTTTCATTATTCTAAGAACACTAAAACACAAATAAAAGAGAGAAAGAGAGAAAAAGACAAGGAGAAGGAAAAGGAAGAAAAGCTTTGAAAATATGGATTTTTAGTAAGTTTTTCCTTAATTTTTCTTTATGAAAATTGTTTCATTCATACTAGGCTTCTATATGAGTAGCTTAGTTTCTTCTCCACTCTTTTATGGATGTGGTTTTGATGATTGGGAACTTAGATGAAAGTTGTTGGCATGTATGAATTTAAAGAATGGTAATTAGGTGTAATTAAGCATTCTTTTTAACCATTTGATGGTAGGTGCCATTCTAGAGTCATTTAGACACTCATGATTGACCTAGAACTGTTCTTGAGTTATTTCATGATGGTGAGGCTTGTTTGGTGGGTGGGAATTGAATTTAATTAATTTGGTGTTAAATTTGTTAATTTGTGAAATTATAAAATTAGGGTTCATAACCCACTTCAAATTTGGGGATTTTCATATATGTGTTAATTAATGATGTGTATATGATGCGTATTAATTTGGGTGTTGATTGGACTTCATCTTGAATGGTTTTGAACCAATTTGGACTAAAGTGCAATTCTTTGAAAGTTGAGGGACCTATTCGGCAATTTTGGAAAAATTGTTTTCTTGAATTTCAATTTGTATTTTGACTTGTATAAATCATTTTTGTAGTGATTTGGAATCACCTAATTATGTATTTGACAAATTATGACTAAAATGATTAAAATGTAAAGTTTTAGGGGCATTTTCGTAAATACTGAAAAATCTGGAAATTTTTCAGATTTTCAGTTTTAATGTATATTTGCTGTACAAATCAATTTGGTTGTGATTGGAAATCATCTAAGCTTGTTTTGAACAAGTTAGGACTAAAATGATTAAAATAGAAAGTTTTGTGCTTTATGGTAATTTACAGAAATTATGATTTACAGGTTAAAGATTTCTGTTTTTGAGTATTGAGTGATTAAAATAAATAAGTTTATTTTAATTACCCAAGAAAAATTAAAGAAATTGGAAAATTTTGATTTTCCGCATTCTGCTGCATAACCCGGGTATTTTGCCCAAAACCCTAACACTTAATACCTAGGCTATTAATTTATGACGTCAAATGTTTACGAGTATCTAACAAATTGATAATTGTTTGGATGGTGATTTTTGTCTGAAAACAAGTAAATAAAATAGTACGAAAGTAAATGAAACGAAAATTCAATATTATTAAACTATATAGGGTTGTGAATCCTTCCAATATCTTTTAAAGATGAAGTGGTTATCTCACGTTTGTGCAATATGTTGGTTTGTTAACCTGGAACACGAAATTATACAAAAGCCTCTGTCGATGGTCAAATGCAAACACCTAAATAACCGAATTAATCATATGTCTATGTTATCCAAGTTACCTGAATTCATTAAGATTAAGTTCCAATTGTGGCTACCTCCGCCCGGCAGGTATATTCCTATCTTGTAAGGAAATCTACCTAAGAGTCATTTGCCCCAAGGTGAGATCGTGAATTATTGAGTCTAAGGCTAAACCTGAAATCATTTTCCCAAGTTCATTTTAAATTTACCAGATTAATCTTATTAATGGCTAGTTAACAAGAAGCATTAAGCTTAAGACTCAATAAATAAACCTTTATATTACTCAAGACACAAAATAACCCCTTATAAATCGGTGATATTGGATATCATCACAACCCTAGACAACGGGGTTAGTTACCACACATATCTAAGGCTAGTAAAGACATAAATAAATTAAATGACATAAAGTAAAGCTGGAAATTAAAAAGATAAAATAAAGCAATAAAGAAAATACTGGGGGTTATAGGATCCACTTTTATTACTTCTATTTTAGATATCTCCTTTATTATAATATAGAAACTTTACATGACATTACCAACCGACCATATAGGCGGTATCCTGATTAAGTCAGATTTATGATTAATTCCAATCGATAATAAAGGCAGTATCCAGTTTAGTCAGGTTAAAATCAATTAATTAAGTCCAGCCGACCATAAAGGCGGTATCTCATTAAGTCAGGTTTTAAAATAGTTTATATATTATAATTAAGGGAGATTAATCTAAATATTAGTAATAAAAGCTTCAATTTTCACCCCAGCAGAGGGGAGTTACCATCTCATACTGAAAAGTAAAATAAAGACTGAAAAGTAAAATAAAGAAAGAAATATTGGGTAAAATAAAAAATTAATTACAAAAAGCTGTAAATAAACAAACAATATACAATCTTCTTAGTATTCTTAAGGAAATCCCCAGAAGAAGGTATGAATTGGAATTCTGATTTCAGCCTCAATTTATAGGAAATATTTCGACACGTGGCATGCGGCTTCCTAAGGTGATAAAACGTGGCTGTCGGCAGAATTATTGGCTCAGCGTCGCAACGCGTGATGTTGTGCACATCGCGATGCTGACGTAAGCAATGACATGTAGTGACTATAGCATGTGATAATGACACGTGTTCGGTGCATGATAACAAGATTGTTGTGATATTGACACGTGGCAGGCGCATGTTAGCAAGTGCGTATGATAGCAAGTTTCTCTGATATTGACACGTGTCCGACACATTTTAGCAGTTGTGACGCTGAGGTGCTGCGCGTCGCGACGCCGAAATGATAATTTTCCTTTTTTTGTCCGTTTTTCGTTGTTTTGTCCCCGATTTGATTCTAGTGAGTCCTAAAACCTTATTTATCTATAAAATACACAAAACACATCCAAATATTCACAAAACATGAGAAACTATACAAAATATTAAGTCAAATGGATGGTAAATATTGATATATTTACCGTTTATCACACCTCTAAACCTAACATTTTGCTAGTCCTAGAGCAAAACATCAAAATAAAATACAATAAACAATTTAAAATAAAATTAAACTAAGCCACTTTCGTAGGGATCACGGTTGCATTTAGGGTATGAAACAAGCCTTTAAACCCCTAGGTGTCCCTAGTGGACGAGTTGTAATCTCGTGAGGGCTTACAGCAATGATACCCACAAACATCAAATGCACAAAAAAGCAAAAAGATAAGAGAATAAACAAGTTAGTGACTAAACAAGTGAAACTTCTTATCCAAGTTAATAGCTGTTTTCTTTCTTTCTAAATTACCAACTAAGTAAATTCTCCTATTATTTTTACCATTCTCCATATACATAACCAACAAAGTATTAATCAGCTCATTGTGCCCACAATATTCATAAGTGTAGTTGAAAAGAGAGTAATATTTTTGTCCTAAAGTTATATCAGAATTCATAGGAGAACATTACTTCGGTAAAGCTTTGTGTGATTTAGGTGCTAGTGTTAACTTGATGTTTTTTTCTATTTACAGGAAACTACAAATTAGAGAAGCAATGCCAACATCAGTCTCTCTGCAACTTGCTGATAGATCACTCATATTTTTGAGAGGTGTAGTTGAAGATGTGCTAGTCAAAGTCGACAAACTCATTCTCCCAGCAGTTTTTATTATCCTTGACATGGAGGAAAATGAAGACGTGCCCATCATCCTCCGGAGACCATTCTTGGCTACAGGTCGAACCATTATTGATGTATAAAAAAGTGAACTAACCATGAGGGTATATGACCAAGAAGTAACATTCAATGTTTTCAAAGCCATGGAATTCCCGAATGATGAAAAAAATGAGGAATGTTTCAGACTTGATGTGAGAGATAATACCGTCCAGAACTCTGATGAAATGCAAAGTTTCACTCACGAACTTAAAGCATGTAATCTGTCTGTGGAGCTTGAAGATAAAGCGTATTGCGCACTGAAGAAGTTAAATCTTGATCTACAAGCAACTGAAGAAAGAAGGCTCCACCAACTCAACGAATTGGAGGAATTTCACATACAGCCTTTCGAGAATGCCAAAATTTACAAAGAAAAGGCCAATAAGAGACATGATGAGAATTTAGTGTGCATACAACTTGAACTGGGCGGTGGGTATTATTCAGCAAATCAAGGTTGAAAGGTTTCCCTAGGAGGTTAAATTAATGTTGGTCAGGTCCATTCTTAATCACCCAAGTTTTACCAGATAGAGCCATTGTGTTACATGATCCCAACTCCAATAAAACTTTCAAAGTTAAAATCAAGCGTGTCAAGCACTACTGGGGAGAATCATTGGAGTGACAAAAAGAAAATTTCACACTTTCAGATCCAGCCTAACGTTCGGGCAGTCATGACTAGCTGACGATGTTAAACTTAGTGCTAACAGGGAGGCAACCCATGCAATTTTTGTATATATTAAGATTTGGTGTGTTTATTTTTGTGTGTTTAATTTTTGTAGGTAAAGTCATATGACATAATGGAAAACATTCTAGAAAAAAAAACAAGCAATTTTCGTCTCTCCCTCAAAACTCTATGATGAAAGTCTACAAAGCTCGCTTGGAACGAATGAGACTTCTGATGAACAAAGGTATTTCAAATGACATTCATTGGATTATTGAAGCACGAGTCCAATTGGCAGGTGAGTCCTATGACTCTTTTATTTCAAATATGCATGGTTTAGGAAGAAGCACCTATACTAAAAAGAGAAGAACAAAAAAATGGGTGTTTGCTATAAATGTGAACACATGACATGTAGTACTCGTTGTCGTTCTTTAGGAATGGTGTCTGATAACCGTGAAGATAAAATTAAATTCATTAGGGTTGGCTTGAGCAAGAAGTCTTTGGATGATATATCATTGACTCTTGAGACGCATCCCAGTGGATATGTGCATCACGTAATTCACATGTTATATACACAATTCCGAAAGGAATGACAACAATTAAATCTCGGGAATCTGACTCTAAATGACCATGTTTGCCAATTTATAAGAAAATTGGATGGGAAGCTTGTCCATGACGCATAGATATCATTCAAGCCATTACTTCCTGTAAATATTATTATCTCTTTGTCATTAACTAATAATTGTGATTTTTTTTTGTAATTTTCTTTTATTTTCTCCAACAAGATCCGGAATTTTTGACTTTCACAATATATTTTATTGTTTAGCTAATAATTGTCATTTGGCATGCACTAGTGGTATTATTACTCATCCCTTTTCAGGTTCTATAAATTCAGCTCATCATTGCACTCTTGAAGACATCCAGAGTTGAGAAAAAAAAAATGGAAGCAACTTCAAGAAGACGAGATGTAAACATCTGTGTATTTTGTGGTACTAGTGTTGGTTCTAAACCACAGTTCGTTGAGGCAGCACAAGAATTGGGTCGAGTCATAGTTGAGAGGAATATGCACTTAGTATATGGCGGTGGCAATCTTGGACTAATGGGGTACGTTTCAAGGGCTATACAGGAAGGAGTTAGTCAAGTTCAGGGAATCATCCCAAAACCTTTGGTAAAGGCGAATCTTATATGACCATCAAACGGAGAGGAACTTATCATGCCAGTTATGTCTGAATGACTGGTTGAAATCATTAACCGTGCTGATCCTTTTATTGCTTTGCCATGTTGCTTGGGCACGATGGAGGAAATTTTTACAGTTTTATCTTGGGCGAACTTGAACATACACCAGAAACCGATTGGACTATTTAATGCTGATTGATTTTATGACTTTCTTTGAGTGTTTCTTAATGATGCCCGGAGAAATAGGTTTGTGTCAAAACCTGTAAAAGATATCATCTTCACTGCCAGAACTGCCCATGATTTAATTGACCAAATCTTAGCATTTCAACTACAAATTGACCATATCCTTTCCAAGCTAAAATGGTCCGATAATGATCGTGGTAGGAAGCATCGGATAAATCTGGATCTTAACATTTAATTTCTTTTTTAGATGTAGAATTTTAGCTAACCAGGTTTTTTTTCCTAAACTCTTCTTCTGCTTTTTAGACGTTGGGGACAATGTCTCAATTAGGTTTGGGGGAAGGGAATAGTTTATTAGTATCTTATTTTTATTTTTTTTAGTTGTGTTGTTTTTATTTGATATTTAGTCAAAAAAATTCAAAAAAATAATAAAATATTTTGTTTTTGTGTTTTTAACTTTACTAATTAGGTGAAATTGTTGTGAGATAATTGTGTAAGGAATTTCCACTCTTCAGACGTATCTCAACCTATTTCGTAACAAGTTAATTTTTTTTATTTCCTTTTGAATTATTTAATTTGTGAATTCTCCATAATACTGATTAAATTGGATCTTCATATGCTCATTTGACAAGTATTATAAACATGCATGGTAACATACAACCATGAGTTGTAAATGAAAAGTTTGTAATATTCAGTGCTCTAGTTTAATTGGAAGAAGCATCTAAAAAATTGATGAAAACAAATTATGTATATCAATAAATTAACATCTGAGATTCGAGAAATTAAGTATGTAGGGGTGTTTTAACACCTAGTGCCTTAAAGCCAACTGGTTTGGGAGTCACTGGCCCAAAGCTCGTTACATGGATTGAAGATGTTATAAAAAAATAGAGAAAGATATCTAAAATCCGAGTAATTAAATCTGTAAGGGTGTCTTAACACCCAGTGCCCTAAAGCCAACTAGCTTGGGAGTCATTGGCGTAAAGCTCCTTTCATGGATTGAAAATATCGTAAATAAATAAATAAATAATCAGAAAAAAATTTCCATTGCTAAAAAAAGGTGTGAATTCTGATATAACTTTAGGACAAAAATATTACTCTCTTTTCAACTACACTTTTGAATATTGTGGGCACAATGATTTGATTAATACCTTGTTGGTTATGTAAATGGAGAATGGTAAAAATAATAGGAGAATTTACTTATTTGGTAATTTAGAAAGAAAGAAAACAACTACTAACTTGGATAAGAAGTTTCACTTGTTTAGTCACTAACTTGTTTATTCTATTTTCCCTTGTCTTTTTGATTTTGTGTGCATTAGATTGACGTTTGTGTGTATCGTTGCTGTAAGCCCTCACGAGACTACAACTCGTCCACTAGGGACACCTAGGGGTTTAAAGGCTTGTTGGATACGCTAAATGCAACCGAGATCCCTAAGAAAGTGGCTTAGTTTAATTTTATTTTAAAGTAGTTTATTGCATTTTATTTTGTTGTTTTGCTCGAGGACTAGCAAAATATTAGGTTTGGGGGTGTGATAAGTGGTAAATTTTTCAATATTTTGTATAGTTTCTTGAGTTTTGTGAATATGTTGATGTGTTTAGTGTTATTTTCTCGATAAATAAAATAACAAGACTCTCTAGAATCAAATCAAGGCTTAAACGGTGAAAATCGGATGAAAATTTGAAAAATTAGAATTTTGTGTCACGACGCGCAACACTTATGCGTCGAGACTACTAAAATATGCCGGCAATTTGTAAACATCACAGCAATCTTGCTATCCTGCCGGACACATGTCATCATCCCATGCTGCCAATATTACACGTCATTGCTTACGTCAGCGTCGCGACGGGCACAACTTCACGCATCGCGATGCTGAGTGATCGGTGTGATCACACACATATAACGCAAGCACACATATCTTTCAAGTAGTGTAAAATGTATCGATCCCACGAGGACTTATTACCTAAGCTATTAATTTATGAAGTCAAATGTTTACGAGAATCTAATAGATTGGTGGTTTGATTGGATGGTGACTTAAAACTAAAACTAGTAAATAAAACAGTACGAAAGTGAATTAAAGGTAAAATCAATATTTTTAAACAATCTAAGGTTGTGAATTCTTCCAATATCTATTAAAGATGAAGTAGTTATTTCACGTTTGTGTAATATATTGGTTTATTAACCTGGAACATGAATTTATGCAAAAGCCTCTTCTGATGGTCAGATACAAATACCCAATATAACTCAATTAATCATATTCCTATGTCAACCAAGTTACCTTAATTCATTAAGATTAAGTTCCAATTATGGCTGCCCCCGCCCGACATGTATATTCCTATCATGTAAGGAAATCTATTAAGGGTTATCTGTCCTTAAGGAAGATCGTGGGCTATTGAGTCTAGTGCCTTAAACCTAAAATCCATTTTCCAAGTTCATTTTAAGTTTACCAGATCAATCTTATTAATGACCAATTAACAAGAAGCATTAAGAATAAGGCTCAATAAATAAACCTTTATATTACCCAAACCGTAAAATACCCCCTTATAAATCAGTGATATTAGAATTCATCACAACCCCAGATAATATGTTTAGTTACAAAACATACTTAGGATTACTAAACACTTAAATAAACAAAACATCTTAAAAAAATAACTTGGAGATAAATAAAAGTAAAATTACAATAATGAAAGAAAATGATGGGGTTAGAGGATCCACTTTTAATATTTCTGAATTAGAAATCTCCCTTATTGTCAATGTTTACCGATTAATTAATTATATTTAACCAAACCATAAAGGCGGTAATTCCATTTGTCTCAATTAAATCCAACCGACCATATGCGGTAACAAGGTTATTACCAAAACCGACCATATCGGTGGAAACTACGTCTGAAATGTAAAACCGACCATATAGGCGGTAAATAAGGTTGTCACCTAAACCGGCCATTTAGGAGGAAACTAATTAAACCAAATTTTAATTAAAATAAGGGAGATTAATCTAATTTATTATATTAAAAGTCTCACCTTTTCACCCCAGCAGAATGAGATTACCTGCTCATGCCGTAAATGAAAACACATAAATTTTATTAATTAAAAAAAAATACAAGAAAACTTAAATAAATATACAATACACTTTCCTTTAGGTTTTCATTGATAAATTCCTCCAAAGAAAGCATGAAAAATGGACAAAGTTTAGTTTGGTATTAATAGGCAAATCTAATGCCTTACACCAATTTCTCCACCAATTGCTCCACCAAACATGGCACCAAACATGGAATCAAACATGGCACCAAAAATGGCACCAAATATGGCACCAAATCCTCCACCAAACATGCAAGCATTTTTGGTGGAAGTTTGATCATTTTTAATTTTTGTATTTTGAAAATGACTTAAATAATTACACATAACATACTTCCGAATGTTTTATTCATTTCGGTCATGGAAAATTCAGAATTCTAAAATATTATGAACTTCAAAGTTGTAGATCTTTGCGTCTTATTTAATCTGGAACTTGAATCACCTCAATCCAATATAGGAGTAAGAAGTTATTGCCAAAATACAACAATTGAACAAAGTTGGAAATTCCGAAATTATACTTCGTTAGATAGTCATTTCAAGTTTCCAATCTCCAAAATCAAAATGTCAAGTCCATTTTTTTCCCTTATTTGTTCCACATTTCGTCCTAATTGATTCCTTTAAGTCCCGATTTTATTTTATCTATAAAATAAACTAAAACACATCAAAACGTTTATAAAACTCAAGAAACTATACAAAATATTAAGTAAAATGGGAGGTAAATAATGATATATTTTCCGCTCATCACACCCCAAACCTAACATTTTGCTAGTCCTCGAGCAAAACAACAAAATAAAATGCAACAAATAATTAAAATGAAACTAAGCCACTTTCGTAGGGATCACAGTTGCATTTAGCGTATGCAACAAGCCTTTAAACCCCTAGGTGTCTGTAGTGGGCGAGTTGTAGTCTCGTAAGGGCTTACAGTGATGATACCCACAAACGTCAATCTAATGCACACAAAAGCAAAAAGACAAGAGAAAAGAGAATAAACAAGTTAGTGACTAAACAAGTGAAACTTCTTATCCAATTTAATAGTTGTTATCTTTCTTTCTAAACTACCAAATAAGTAAATTCTCCGATTATTTTTACCATTCTTCATGTACACAACCAACAAGGTATTAATCAAATCATTGTGCCAACAATATTCATAAGTGTAGTTGAAAATAGAGTAATATTTTTGTCCTAAAGTTATATCAGAATTCACACCTTTTTTTTGGCAATGGACTTTTTTTTTTATATACAATATCTCCCATCCATGTAGCGAGGTTTGAGTCAGTAACTCCCAAGCCAGTTGGCTTTAGGGCACTAGTTGTTAAGACACCCTTACAGAATTAATTACTTGGATTTGAGATATCTCTTTTTTTTATAACATCTTTGATCCATATAGCGAGCTTTGGGCCAATGACTCCAAAACCATTTGGTTTTCGGGCACTAGGTGTTAAGAAACCCCTATGGACTTAATTACTCGGATCTCATATGTTTTTTTTTTATTTTTTAAATTTTTAAAATTTTTTTTGAAAATTTTTGACTAAAAATCAAATAAAAACAACACAACAATAAAATATTTACAAGATACTAGTTAACTATTCCCCTCCCACAAACCTAATTGAGACATTATCCCCAATGTCTAAAAAGTAGAAGAAAAGTTTAGAAAATAGTACCTGGTTAGCTGAAATTCTACATCTAAAAAGAAAACTAAAGGTTAAGATCCAAATTTATCCGACGCTTCTTACTACGATCATTATCATACCAATTAATCTTGGAAAGGATATGATCAATTTATGATTCAAAGGCTAAAAGTTGGTCAATTAAATCATTGGCAGTTCTGGCAGTGAAGAGGATATCTTTTACAGGCTTCGACACAAACCCATTTCTCCGGGCATCATCAAGAAACACACAAAGAAAATCATAAAATCTATTAGCATTAAACAGTCCAATCGGTTTCTGGTGTATGTTCAAGTTCTCCCAAGATAGTACTGTAATAATTTCCTCCATTGTACCCAAGCCATCTGGCAAAGTAATTGTTGGAGTTTACTAAGGTCCCAAGGATCAATAAACAAGCATGAACATGTGTGAATACAATCGAGAAAATCGCGAAATACTTACATCGATCGGTTGAACGATGCTTTGATGAACAAAAACGAACTTTCTGCTCACTGTGAACTGCGGCAGTGGGCTGCTGTTGTTCCTCATTTTCGGCCATGGGAGGTCATCTTCCAAGCTCCAAGCTTTGCGAAACGATTCTCGGCTCATGGGTGGACTTCCCTATCACCTTCACATGTCTCTCGGAGTGTGCTAGCACTCTCAATTTTGCCACAAAATCGCACTTTGCTTCCCATCTAATTCGGTTTTGCCCAGCAAAATAAAACCAGAAAATGCCCTAGAGAGGCGTGAGAGAGATGAAGAATTTTGGAGGAGAGAGAGATGAAATGTGTTAAGTTGAAATTGGTAATTGATTTCTAAAATAAAATACTCAATTTTGGTTCCAAAAGTCAAAGCAATTAATGCCCACAAATGCCAACCACACACATCACTCAATCACATCAATCACAAGTTGTCAAGTCACATCACTCAAAGTGACAAGTGATTTGACGCTTGATGCGACTAGCGATTTGACCCTTGATTTGACTTGTGTGCCGCACTTGAATTCAAAATGCGAATATGATCGTAAACAATCCCGGGCTCTGGTTCGCTAATTCCAAATTAATGAATTTTCCGTTGCGACGCAATTAAATGATTACGCCTAGCGAAGTCACTATTCACGTCGCTAACGAATTAATTCTAAATTAATTCGTTCGCCCGAATTAAAATATAATTTTAATTCCGCGGCGAAAACCAATTTCGTTTAATATATCGAATATATTAATTTAATGTTTAATTCCAAATTAATCATTCTCTCTCTTTAAATGATATTTTATCCCAGATAAAATATCTCCGCAATTAATCCCATATTAATTTTCTCTCTCATCTTATTAATCCTAGATTAATTAGAAGTGTGAGTCATACGTCATCGGTGAATCTTCGGGAATCGACCCATGAGATCCCCGGATATGTTGGCAGTAAATTCGGTCGTCGGACTATCCGAACACGTAAGTACCAAGTACTACGTTTTACCGATTTACAAGACAAGGTTGGCTTCTAGCAAAGCGCCATGCTTACCCAATTCTCCATAAATATCCTTACAGGAATAAAGGATCTATATCAGGCGTAGTATACGTAGTATTGCGTATTTCTGTCCAGTATCAGATGATCACATGCAAGGCCTGGGGCTGGTACAATGTCTACCCTGTACGAAGCATATATCGGATGATGAGCAACTAGTCTCTTTAATATCGGATAATCATGACCAAGTCATATTATCCCGACGGTTGCAACCTTTTTAGAGAACCAGTTATGTATCCCTGCACGATCATCAACTCCATATGACTGGAGTGACACTTCAATCTTGACATCACACCCAACATACTATGATTCTCAATATATCTAGCATAGGCGTACACAGAACCTGTTCAAGCCCTGGACGACCGCAACTAAAGTATATTGATTGTCGCAAGTGTTAGCGGTGCAAGTCTCAGGTTAAGACCAAATACACCTACCCTGATTTCGGACTTCCATAGACACATAGTCATACTACCAATGGAATTCCGAGGGGGTCTACCCAAAGCGAAGCTGTTTCCCATACTATCGGTAAAACACAACCTCCTATTACACTTGCATGAGTATCATATACCCAAATATATGAGAACTATGATGTTGTTCCCTCACAACGCGCACAAGTGTAATACTAGTCTTTTACGCATTCATCGATGTCCAATCTCGATAATGCTCTGACTAGGGATGTTTAATGATTTATCCTTCATGGACTGAAATTGTCTCATATCATTCTCAATCCAGGAACAAATCACAGGGACCTCCTATCATTTATATATCTAGGTGATCTAATCACAAATGATAAGAGTGCAATCTCCTTTGTCACATGATCTGTACAAATAGTGACGCTATGGGTCATAATTGTCCAACAATCTCCCACTTGGCCTATAGCCAGTCACTCGAGTGTCTTACACCCGAACTATGTACGGTTGGCTCAAATTACTGAGGAAAGGTTTTCGTCAGCGGATTTGCATGATTATCATCTGATGTGATTTATTCGATCATCACATTGCCACGATGTATGATTCGAACGAATCAGATGAATATCGAAGTGTGTATCTGGATCGTTGATGAGACCATTAATTCTTTATCCTGTGATGACGCCTAGCTCAGCTGCTAACAGAACTATATCTAATCTAATTAGATTTTTTATCGACCCTGAAGGCTTCTATTGCCGCTTCAGCTGCAACAATAACCCGCATTTGTTGTTTATTCGGTAACAGTATCTTTCTTGGAAGATTTCCAGCTCACAGTTCCGTTATTCAAACTGTATAGTACCGTTTGTGACTTTTAGTCGTCTTGATCGGTTTGGAAACTTGCTACAGTGATCCCAGTCACTTCAAGTTCTCCATCTTCATAGTTTAAGACAGCATCCTTAGTTCTCTAAGATACTAACGAATGTTCTTAACATCAATCCAGTGACTATCACTTGGATTGGCCTGATTGAAAATCCATATGCTCAAAGCGTATGAGACATCAGGTCGCGTACATTTTTCAATGTAAGATTTCTCGGAGAGTTTCATGAAAGCTAAGCTTTCACCGATTGTATTTATGGGAATATCATTTCCAAGAAATGACATATATTATCATTATTTATATAGGACTGCCACTGTCAGTGCGCTCCCACTAACCTCCTTATATACACAAGA
This sequence comes from Zanthoxylum bungeanum, assembly GCA_019454045.1. Lineage (NCBI taxonomy): Eukaryota > Viridiplantae > Streptophyta > Magnoliopsida > Sapindales > Rutaceae > Zanthoxylum > Zanthoxylum bungeanum. The sequence continues at coordinate 7,530 of SKCR01002293.1, read as the reverse complement.
ATCATTTTCGTTTTGAATTAAATCATACTCCTTTATGATTACATCAAAACGATAATTCCAAGAACCTGATGCTTGCTTCAATCCAAACATGGATCAAATAACCCGCAAACTTTGTTTGCTAGTTATGGTATGATAAAACCGACAGGATGTTATAAACATCCTCCGAAAGGTTTCCTTTTCAGGAAAGCGATTTTCCCGTAAAGCTGTCATATTTCATAAATGAAACACGCAGCGTTAGCAAGCATTATCCAAATGGATTTACCGTGGCAACAGGTAAAAGGTTGAATCGTAATCAACACAATGTTGATAACGATACCTTTCCGCTAAAAGCCTAGCTTTATACGTTGGTATGTTGCCATCCATGTATGTCTTCCTAGAAGACTTATATAGTACCAATAGGCACAATGCCTTGCGGTACATCAACTAGTATCCAAATTTGTTGATATACATGGAATCCAATTCAGACTTATGGCACTTTGCCATAATTAGGGAGTCGATACCTTGTATCACTTCCTCATACGTAGTCAGTTGGTATACCTCAACAAGATAGACATCTTTATGAGGTGAGATCAGAAACCCATACCCCAGGTTGTTTTCTGACTCTCTCCGACATACGCGGTTCTTGTGTATTCAAAGATTGATGGCATAGTTTCATCCTTGATGAACTATTTATTTTCCATTAAGGAATAGGTGCCAGGAATAATATTACTCCGATATTCATCGAGTTTTACTATCTTCCCACTTACCACTGCATATCGGTATTCCTCTTAGGAAAACCACATGGCGAGCAACAATCTAATTGTTCTCTAGTGAGGTGTATAAGTACTATACTCATGGTATCCCTAGGATAACCTACAATTAGCACTTATCCAATTTGGGTTTTAGTTTGGTATCATCCAAACATATGCCTAGCATTCCCAAATCATTAGGAATGAGAAACCTGGTTTCTTTCCCGTTCATATCTAATATGATATCTGTCAAACAGATTTTAATGGAACCTTATTCAAAATAAGTTCTGCACTATTTATGCTTATCTGCTGAAGGAAATGGTAGCTCAGAGCGACTCATGATAAACCTTATCATGTCCAATAAAATCCGGTGAAACAGTTCGGACACACCGTCAAACTGACGTGTTCCGGGAGGAGTCCTCTTTGAAATAATAATATAATCTTTCAAGTATTGAGAAACTTATTGCTTAAATATTTTCCATTATGGTCTTACCGTGACGGTATAATACTATAGCCGATATGTTTGTCTATTTTCGTGTCGAAACTTTAAAAGTTTCCGATTTGTGTTTCAAAAGAAACACATAACCATAACGCGATGCCACATCCGTAAAGGTCACGTAATATTCATATCCACCTCTAGCCTAGCTAGAGATGGGCCCACTTGCTTCACTATGAACTAGGGCTAACAGATCGGTGGCATTTGCACTTTTACCAAGTAAAGTTGTTATAGACACATTGCCCAATAAATTAGATTCATAGACATTATTTGAATGGAATCAAAACAGTCCGAGTATCCACTCTTCAAAAGTGTGGATATACGATTCTTGTTTAATTATGTCCCAGACAGCAATGCCACAAATTAGTTTCTTCTGATCAAATCAGTTTGAGCTATTGTTTGTCATGTTATATATTTGAGATTTATTTATATTCAAAATATAAATTTTGTTATTCACATCTAATGTGTTTATCTCAATATCATCTTTATATAATAAAATACTTTAGTGTTCTAGAATATAAAGGTTCACCCGCAGCGGGTTAAACACTGACATGGAGATAATGTATCTAGTCAAACTAGTTACATTATAACAGTTTCCAAATTTAGGTACGCACCCGAGGGTAGTTCCTAAACTTAGGTATCTACGGTTAAAACAGCGACAGACGTCCCGTTTACAATTCGTAGATAAATCTCTATTGAAGTCAGTATCCTGTCCAAAACAAATTCTGAACATCAATACATATATTTATGTATCACACTAAGTATTTAAAATATAATTTCAATACTAGTCATGAACATATTTATGACAATCATATTTGAAGTCAGAGCCTTGCCAGTCTTCAATTCCTTCATGTCTGCTTTGTCCAAACGGCAGTCACGCTTTCGCGATCCCGTTTGCCATATTTAGGCAGACATTTTGGGATATGACATTTTTCTTCCCAGAAGAATATAATGATTTTGCCTTTGCCCTTTTCAACACTCCAGAAGCCTTTGGCCAAGCCTTTGCCTTCTAGAATATCGAAGTAAGGTGCGCCTTGCGCTACTTGCCTAATTGCAAACTTTGATTTTATCTCCTTGAGAATAGTCATTAACTCTCCAAAAGTTATTATTGTAATTTTAGTACTTCTAAAATCTAAGCATAGATTTATGAAGATCCTTCAATTTCATTATCGTACTTTAAGGATCTAATCCTTAGTTCTGATTCAGAAATTAAGGAGTCTACTATGACAAGCTTAATGGATTAAGCACTTAAGTTATCATCACATAAATCTTCCAAAGATTATGCTCTACTATTTTCTTAACTCCGTGCTTAGGCCTAATATGTTATTTTATCAAATAAAGTAACTTATTATTTTCCAGGACCATCCTGAAATTATTCCCAATTTGAAAATTAAACCATTTAAATGCATTTTCCCTAGGATTATGTTTTAAATGTCAATCTTTCATTTTTTATCTTGATTTTAATAGTCCAACTATTTAATCAACGATTTCGGTACTATTTATTATAATGATTACAATAGTCCAACTATTTAATCAACTATAATTTATAGATTGAAATCAATTATAATGATTACTATAATCCAATTATAAAATCAACTATAAATGAATAGTTTTAATATAGTCCAACTATTTATTAAAAAATAACATTTAAATATTAGTCCAACTAACATTTAATTTATATGACGAATGATATTTGTTTGAGTGCGTATGGCAAGTAATTAAACGAATATTGCAAATTCAATTCTTGCCTCCCACTATTTTTCGGCGAGCCTCTAACCCTCTGTCGAGTACTCAGGAAACCGTGTTTCCTAGTGGGCTAGGATCCCGTTAAATATCACACAATCTTGACTTTGGCCAACAAATTTTATGATGATTAACTAGGTAGATCTCTAAGATCGATTGGATCCAATCCAATTCCTAGATCCGGTAGGGGGACATCCAAGTCCGAAACATATATCTTATATATGCCAATATATCCAATATATTGTTGGATAATATGACCCATAGCGTCACTATTTGTACAGATCACGGTGTTGTTGTACAAATTAACTATGTGACAAGGAAATTGCACTCTCATCATTTGTGATTAGATCACCATATATGTATAAATGAAGAGAGGTCCATATGATTAGTTCCTGGATTGAGATGATATGAGAAAGTATCAGTCCACGAAGGATTAATCATTAAATATCCCTAGCCGGAGTATTATCGAGACAGGACTTCGATAATGCGGAATAGGCTAGTATTGCACTTGTGCGCGTTATGAGGGCACAACAGCATAGTTCTCATATATTTAAGTATTGGATACTTATGCAAGTGCGATAGGAGGTTGTGTTTCACCGATGGTATGGGAAACAGCTTCGCTCTGGATAGACCCCTCGGAATCCCATTGGTATTATGACTATGTGTCTATGGGAGGCCGAAATCAAGGTAGGTGTGTATAGTCTTAACCTGAGACTTGCATCGCTAATACTTGCGATAATCGGTAGACTTTGGTCTTGGTGGTACAGGGCTTTAACCGGTTCTGCGTACACCGCTTCTGGGTTTATCAGAGAGTCGTAGTGTATTGGGTGTGATGTCGAGATGGAAGTATCACTTCAGTCATAGTGGAGATGATGTCACGCAGGATACGGTATTAGTGCTCTTAAGTGCTGGCCGGCCATCGGGATATTATGACAAGGTCATGTATATCCGATTATAGAGACTAGTTACCAGACATCCGACATGTGCTTCGGACGGGGCAGACACTTATCCAGCCCGAGCCCTAGCACGTGACTATCCGATACTGGGCCGATATACACAGTACTACGGTATACTACGCTTGATACAGATCTATATATTACTGTAAGAATATTTCTGGAGAATTGGGTAGGCATGGCGCTTTGCTAGAAGCCAACCTTGTCTTGTAAATCGGTATAAACGTAATACAAGGTACTTACGTGTTCGGACAGTCCGACGACCGTATTTGCTGCCAACATATCCGGAGATCTCATGGGTCGGTTCCTGAAGATTCATCGATGACGTATGACTCGCACTTTAATTAATCTGGGATTAATTCGATGAGAGAGAAAATTAATCTGGGATTAATTACGGAGATATTTTATCTCGGATAAAATATCGTTAAAGAGAGAGAACGATTAATTTGGAATTAATCGATAAATTAATATATTCTATATATTATAACGAAATTAGATTTCGACGCGGAATTGAAATTAGATTTTAATTCGGGCGAACGAATTGATTTAGAATTAATTCGTTAGCGATGTGAATAGTGAATTCGCTAGGCGTAATCATTTAATTACGACGCGACGGAAAATTCGTTAATTTGGAATTAACGAACCCGAGCCGAGAGTGATTGCGAGCGCATTCGTATTTCGAATTCGAGCGCGGCACGCAAGTCACATCAAGCGTCAAATCACTAGTCGCATCAATTGTCAAATCACTTGTCACTTTGAGTGATGTGACATGACAAGTTGTCACTTTAATAAAGTGACTTGATGTGAAAAAGTAGAAATGATGTGTGAAAAGATGAAAAGCATTATTTGCTTTTTGCTTTTTGACTTTTATTAAAGTTTTGTATATCCTTTTATTTTTCTTTTACTTGGTAAATAAAAATAAAAGGAAAGGTAATACAAAAGGCATCATTTTTTCTCTCTCTGGAAGACACACGGTTTTCACTCTTTGGAGCCAAAAACCTTCTTCTCTCTCATTCACGGTCTAGGATGTTTTTCTTCTTCATTTTTCTGGTTTTTTTCACACCAAATGGAGATGCTATGGATCTTGTTGCAAGACCTAAGTGCTAGCACACTCATGGAGGAATACAAAGGTGATAGGGAAGTGATTCTTTGAGCATGGAAGCTTGAAGCTTGGAGCTTCAATGGTGACCACCATGGGCGATTTTTGAAGACAATTTCACAGCCCAAAAGTGCGCCCAACAGCAGCTCCAAATGGCCAAAACCGAGCTCCATGGATGAAGAAAAAAGTCTTGTGTTCTTTGCATCTCAAACCAATCAATGTGAGTTATTCCGCACCTCCTTTGATATGTATTCAACTCGTTTTTATGCATGTTTATGATCTTGGGACTTGATTGAAACCTCAACATATATTACCTAACCTTTTTCCTCTGAATCAACTAAGCCTTGGCTTTGGCACAAAAAACTTAGTGATCCCAGTTAAATGAGACCCATTGACCATGGAAAGCTTCGTAATCAATTTCGATGGACAAGAAGTGGTCTTGACTTTGGCCAACAAACCACAACTTGGACAAGACACCAATATGGAACAAAGCCTTCGTGATTCAAACACATCCTCGACGGACAAAGGCCTTGACTTTGGCCAACAAGCCAATGCCAGTCTCGGATCTTGAGTGAGAATCACTCAATGGAAGGAAAAAATGCTTAATATTATTTGTGGGTTTTTCGCGTGCAATTTGGCAACCAATTTATTATCTTTGTTAAGGTCTCATCATCATACACCCTTAAACTTGCATTCTAAACACATAATAAAGCGCATATGAATAAAATAATAATGATATGAGGATGGATACTTTACACATTGATCCTAGATCAAATCTCTCCATTTCTCTCTCCCGCTAGCACAAATATTTCTTCTACCCGTTACACTACACTTCTAAAAAAACTCATTTACATTGAGGGGAATAGGTGAGAAGAGAATACAAAGAATAAAGAGGTAATAAGACAGGACACGCATGTCTAATTAATAAATTCCAAATTAATTACAACAATTTCTAAAATTGCCCCACCCATCTAATATTCATCCGATATACATTATTCATGCATCGCAACCATGTATTCACACAAGCATGTTATCAATCAATATAATCAAATTAATTAATCTGATAATTAGTGATCATCCAATGTTCAAACAATAATTTGATTTTGCGCGAGTCAAACTCGTTTTGCGAATAAGTACTCAAAGTACGAATTCTCGAATTAAATTAAACTACATAATTAAATCCAATTCAATATGCATTTAATTCTAATTTGCTTATTTAATTCCAAATTAAACATTACACTTTAATAATAAACCTTTTACGACTTAAATTCCAAATTTAATCGTTACGGGTCTCAAAGCCCGATTAACGTCCAACGCCAATTTAATTAAAGTCCAATGGGCTTTTAATTAATTTCTTTAAGGCGTGGAATTTTGGTCAACTCGCGTCAAACCGAATAATCAAAATCCAATCCGGGAATTACCCTATAAGCCCAGAAATCAATTTAGGCCCATTAGGCCCTGAATGTATTGTTGGATTTGGGGTTGTATATCTCAACAAATTCATATGGTAACATCTGAGTAATCATAAATGGACCTGACCACTTTGATTTCATCTTTCCAGGGAAAAGTTTCAATCGTGAATTGTATAACAACACCTGTTGCCCTAGCTCCAGTTATCTACGCACTATTTTTTTATCATGCCAGTTCTTCATCTTTTCTTTGTACAATTTGGCATTCTCATAGGTATGTAGGCAAAATTCCTCCAATTCGTTAAGTTGGTGGAGCTGTTTCTCTCATGTTGCTTGTAGATCAAGATTTAACTTCTTCAGTGCCCGATACGCATTATGTTCAAGCTCCACTGGCACATGGCATGATTTCCCAAACCATTCGATATAGGGACATATCAATGGGTGTCTTGTAAGCTGTCCGGTAGGCCCATAATGCGTCATCCAAATTTTCAGACCAGTCATTCCTTGTTGATCCAACGGTTCTCTCCATGATTCTTTTGATCTCCCTATTTGAAACTTCAACCTGTCCATTTGACTGCGGATGGTAGGTAGTGGCAACTTTATGAGTAACTCCGTATTTTGATAGGAGTGCATCGAAATATCTGTTGCAAAAATGTGTGCCACCATCACTGAGTGTTAAAATATTATTTTTAAGGAATTTTATCACCACTTTTGAATCATTTGATGGCATTGCAATTGCTTCAACCCATTTGGATACATAGTCTACTGCAACCAGTATATACAGATTTCTGAATGATGGAACAAAGGGTACCATAAAATTAATCCTCCATACATCAAATATCTCCAATTCCAGAATATTTTGCAGAGGTCATTCATTTCTTCTTGAAATATTTCCCTTTCTATGGCACCTGTTGTTAGACAGTAATGACCCATAACGTCACTATTTTGTAAATGATATTGTATTATTGTACAAAATTAACTATGTAGTAATGAAATTGCTTTTACCGTTTTGTAATTTATTTACTTTGATATATAAATGGTAAAAGTCCCTATGATTAATTCCGGATTGAGATGATATGAGACAGTATCAATCCATAAAGGT
>SKCR01002292.1:0-28008 GCA_019454045.1 Zanthoxylum bungeanum | reverse complement strand
AACTGAGAAACCGAGAGAGAGAGTTTGAAGAAATATTATTTTCTTGACTTCTAAGGTGAGAACATATGTTGCCTTTATATAGGCTTGCAAGCTCAAAAATTTCGGGAATATATCCGTTATAATATTATGGTAATAATATATAATTAATTACAAAATCAATTATAATCAATTGGCTTAATTATAATTGATTATAATTGGAAACATATCTTGTCATATCTTAACAAGAGGAAAGCTCCAAATGTTTGAGAATCTTCTAAAGCATTTATTTTTAGAGAGACAATCGTATATTGTTGGGTTTTGTTAATGTATCTCGATATTCATATCGATGTTATTGAAATTGAAATCCAGATAATAAAACTTGAAATGAAAACTATTGAATTTGAACTTCTATCATTAAATTTGAAGTTGATTTATGTTTCATATTCAGTACTAATGCAATTATCATCATTTACAATTCTAAATAAATAGAGGTTGACGCAACATCACCGGTTTTTCTGTCGCTTGAACTTGCTCCCAAGTAAGACTATCACCGCCCCTAAAAATCTTGAAGATTCTTTGAATGATCTAAACACTATTCTCATGGACTTCCTTCAAAATAATGGGGTCGCTCTTTTAATAAATGATGATTAAATTAAAAGATTAAAAAATAAACTCATATACAATATATTGGAGTAGATAAAATATATTGGAGTTCACTTTTTTCTATCTTTTAATTTGATCCACATTTTATTAGCACAAGGATTTATATATAGAGGGAGGGGGGATATACATAGTATTTTCTAGTGAAAGCATTTCATTTTATAAAATAAAGATATCTTGCTAAAAGATAAAAATAAAATAAAACAAACACGGATTTAAAATGTACTCTTAGGGAAAAAAAAATTCAATTTTCAATGTTTTTTTTTTTTTTTTTTTTTTTTTGGTCTTTTGTCTTTTAGAATGCATTCTTCTTTTATTTAAAATGAGAATGACATCACATGAGAGAATATATGTGTGTGTACATGTATATAATGAAGTTCCAGTAATAATGTCCTCATTTTCTAAAAAATAAGAAAAACACATACTCTAATGTAGTATTTTTTATTCTGATTTCATGTTTTTTTGTCTTATTCCTTAGTCCTCATTTAATAAAATGAGGTCATCCTTATTGGAGTATATATTTTCTTATCTTTTAGGTATGTCCTTACTTTAGTAACATCTGAATCATGTCCTTACCTAATGAATGCCCTCGTTAATTTTTCATGCGGATGCACGACAAAATACTAATACTTTGTTGTGTATTTTTTTATACGATAAAATACATATACTTTACTATGTATCTTCACAAATACCGCACCACAAAATGACCATGTGCGTATACATATACTTATACACAGAAGTGAGTTTGCAATAAAGATGTCCTCATTTAATAAAGTGAGAATCAAGGAAAAAGACAGAAATCTCACACCGGAACCTCATTATATATATGATAGTGTGGGAACACAGGAACTGGGCGACGCATGCTGTCCTAGACTCGCGACCTAGTTAGGAGTACGGAGTAGCCCGCGGGGGACTAAACCGGAGAGTAATGGAGTCGCCACCCGGTGTGAACCGGGAAAATGAGATTTAAGGCCGCACTCACCCCTCGCAAGGGAAGACCTCAAACCGTTGGGTTCGGAATGGTCCCTTACTTATGTCACTTGTAATAAAAGGATTTATGTAATAATTCAATCAAGCTTAAGTAACACTTATTTCCAAGAGTATCATGCTTCTAAATTCGCATATATAAAATAAAACTTACACCTAAATTCACATATATCTCACATCTAAGATTGCATGCTTGAAAATACATCAAAGTAGCAACGAACATACGACTTCATTAGCATATCGTGTCCATGAAAACACAAGCATACAAACTAACCATACAAGCATACATGTGAGCACTTTTCCAAGTGGTACGTGGAATTGTATCCCAAGTACAGACCGCACTACCGTCCATTCGGAATCGGCTATGGAATTTATGTCTGGGTTTCCATCCGATATACCACGAGAAATAATACTCAAAAGTCATCATGACATAGGTATATGAATTGTAATACGTTAAACCAAGACTAAGGTAAATGATGCAACCAATGGAATAATCATGCTTTTCATTATGATGTGCACAAAGATAGAATGACTATATGAGGTTTCATAAGAAAAATCACCTAAGAAACAATTATACATGGCATGTGATGAAAGTGTCTCAGTCCAGTGTGTTCGCGTTCGTGTAGCGTTCGTAAACGCGTTCGAACGGTAAACAAAAGGTTCATGTTCGTATAGCGTTTGATAACGCGTTCGAACGAGGCCAGACAGAAGACATGCGTTCGTGTGGCGTTTTGAAACACGTTCGAACGGTAAAAAGAAGGTTCGCGTTCGTATGGCATTTGATAACGCGTTCGAACGAGACCATACATAAGACATGTGTTCGTGTGGCGTTCTGAAACGCGTTCGAACGATGTTACAGCAGTGACCTCCAAAATGCAGTAAACAATACGACACATACATGGACGGATGGATATATGACATCTAGTAAACAATAACGGGCTAAGAGCGCGGCAAAGCATCGTGGTAAATGATTTTAACCTCTCAAAATAGAGGACCCTTAATCGCAGTTACTGAGCCCATGCGCAATCAACACAACACATATATAAAAAAGTAAAGACAACGATATCGTTCTTTGTATACCCGATTAGACACATCTTACACCCAACCAGACAAACATCAATCGGTGCGGTAAAGCATCGTGGTAAAGGATTTTAACCCCTCCAATTAGGGGACCTTTCATCGCACTAACTAAGCCCATGCACTCGATTGCGTCATGCATACAAAATATTAAAAACCATAATATCAAACTTAGTGTGCCCGATCGAACATGTCTCGCATTCAACCGAACATACATCAATCGGTGCGGCAAAGCATCGTGGTAAAGGATTTTAACCCCTCCAATTAGGGGACCTTTCATCGCACTTACTAAGCCCATGCACTCGATTGCATCATCTATACGAAGTATTAAAGACAATAATATCAAACTTGGTGTGCCCGATTGAACATTTCTTGCATTCAACAGAACACACATCAATCGGTGCGGCAAAGCATCGCGGTAAAGGATTTTAACCCCTCCAATTAGGGGACCTTTCATCGCACTTACTAAGCTCATGCACTCGATTGCATCATACATACAAATAACGTGCAGAATTTAAATGACGAAAAATAAATAAACCAAAGCAACATGAAACAAAACAGGGTGTCATTTACTCAAGTGGTACGTGGAGTTGTATCCCGAGTACAGATCATACTACCGTCCATTCGGAATCGGCTATGAAATTTATGTTCGGATTTCCATCCGATATACCGCGAGAGTTGACACATCTCTCATTTTATTCCAAAGCCACAACATACAATATCTCATAATCCATGCATATTTATCTACTCAAGGGCCACAAAATGCAATTCAACATAACAATCATGCAAGCAATACTCAATGAATAATACAAATAAAACATAAAACAAATATGGAAAATACCCTCAGGTCTAACCTTTTTCGTCGACTTTTGGACTCGCGTTCCACGGAGATCGGAAGGGTTAAAGCTCCTTACTTTCCCGGTTCACTAGTTTGCTTTTTCCCTCGCTGTTTCGCTGCTCAAGCCACTGTTTTGACTCCGTTTTGCTGCTGTTCGTGATGTATTTTCTGCTCACTGTTTTGGTCACTGTCTTGACGTTTCAACGGACTGTTGTGAGTTTTCTTTTTATGGGTTTTTTAGTGTAGTTTTGTGTGGTTATTTCAAGGATTATAAGTGCAGTTTTATGTTACTGTTTTAAGGATTTTAGGGACGGTTTTAAGAAGATTTTGCTGCCATTTTCGGGGGGAATGGGCTGCTGTTTGGGGGTAAATTTTCGGTGATGGTGGGCTGCTGTTTGCGTGTTCAGGGGCTGCTATTTTCGGTGGTGATTATGGACTGTTTTGATGGTTGTAGGGGGCTGTGAATAGCTGCTGTATTCGGTAATGTGAGGGTGGAGATAAAGAGAATTGTTTGCTATTTTTTTTCCTTGTGATTCGCGTGTGAGTTGTGTGTATGAGCTAGGTCCATCATGTCTTGATTAGGGGTGGTTTATATAGAGAATGACTAGGGCTTCACCTTGTCTCACAAGGAAGGGATTTGATTTAGAGTTGAGCAAGGAAAGTCAAAGATTGAGGAGGAACAAATCTTGGCTAGATTAGGAATACAAAATATTTAATTGGTTATGATTGATTTTAATTAGGCATGATATTTCTTTAATTTGTGTAAGTATTTTTATTATTTTGGTAGGTGATCATTTAGATTTTATTTGTTTTATGTAATTTGGTATATGACTTAATTATTAATTTTATTTAATTACATTATCTAATTAATATTTAACTTAATATTTGATTTAATTTGGGTGTGTTTTAAGTGGGCTTGGGATAGGCTAGGGTGCATGTGGGCTAAATGGGCTCGGGTCATGAGGCTAACAGCAAAACCAGAAATACCGACACCGTTCGAACGCAACACGAACGCCCGCAATCTTCCTGACGTTCGAACGCGTTTACGAACGCAGCACGAACGAAAACAGTGAACATGTGAAACGACTCTGATAGCATACTCATCCTGAATTTCCCCTTCGGATATCCGTTTCTCGCGACTTCCGTGACGTAAAAGGTAGTGCCTCCAACTGAGACTCATCATCGGGTTTCACATGCAAAAATGCAATGCCTACAGATAGTTAAATGTTTTAGGAATATAAAAGTGGGTATATAATACGAGAAGTTATAATTTCAAGCTATACTATTTTTTTGCATTTTCTTATCGGTTACCAGGTTTGGTTTCTTGCAAATTAGTGAATAAAAGTCAAAATACTTTCGATTAGATAAGTTCATAATAATTAAGTGGTCACTTGTGTTCCAACATATAAAAGTTCAATTATTGCATTTCAAAAAGTTTCAACATCACAAGTATATATGCCTACAATCTAAATTTAAATCGAAACTTCGTGAAATTTGATAATAATTATAAACTACTCAGAATAGGCCAGCCAAAAGGTTTAATTTATTATGGAAAAAATATATATATATTCAATTGTGGAATTTTTATGATAAAATTGACCACAAATATGGTGACACATGTATATGACAAAGTCCACAATATTAATTTTGCTATGCTTACTCGATGAAACATAACATTGTTAATCAAATCAATTCTTCCCAAATTTATTTAAAAATCATTGTGTTTGATCTGATCTGACTATAAATATATATTAAAAGTGAATAAAATTACCTACAAGCTATCCCGATATACTGCCCAATATATTTTTATTTTTAAACAAAATTAGTTTGAGTCAATTCTAAATTTGATTCAACCGACCCAATCCACCTCAAATCTCCTGTACAATTTTCAAATTTCGATTTAAAAAAAAAAAACAAAATCTAAAATGCTACCCGACTCTTAATTTGAACACCCATACAACAATGTATGTGGTATGCATAAAGTGACGGAGCCTCTAACAAAAGTTAGTGGAGACTCTTGTTGTTGTTGCTGCTCATTCGGAAAATTTGTTTAAATATGCTTTATAAATTAATGAATATATTATTTATTTTTTAATGAGATAATTTTGATCTATCTCCCTTGAAATAAAAATATACAATATTTTTTTATGAAAATTTTGTCCATATTAAATTAGTATGATGTCTATGTCAGTGAGTACATATAAAGTATTTCACCCCAAAATTTATATGCCGTGTTATAAAATCACTCCAAATTCATAAAATTAATCAATCTCCAATATCAAAATAGAAAGATCGGCTAAGCCAAGAAAAATATAGCTTATGGCTTATTTGATCTCTGACAGTGACACCATTGATGAAGACCTTAGTGCTTCTTTCACTAATCTTTTAGTAATATAATTTTTTAATTAACTTTTGATTAAACTAAACAAAACAACTATTTTATCCGTTTTGGACATCAATTCAGATTTTATATAATTGATGAAAAAGGGCCCCAATCAAACAAATTTCAATTAGGATGAATAATAATTAGTTCAAATCGGATAATATTAATTTTGGAAGATCTTCAATAATCCAAATTAGATAATTAACATTAATTCTCAATTAAACCATAACTGGGCAATTTAAAGGAAGCCATGACGTTTAACCCATTTCAATTCATTGGTTCATATCTAAGTAAACTCGGTCAAGATTTCGATTTCAATTCAAGAATCGGAATCAGAATCGATTTCTTTCGGTTCGCCTAGGGTTCCACCTCAACCGAATCAGAGGAATTAGACAGTTCCAGCCGTTCCAACCGGAACCGTTGGAATTTTACTGTTCCAACCGTTGGAATCGGAACATTACGGTTCGTTTGAACCGTAAAGTTCCACCGGTTCCAACCGGAACCGCACTTGATTGCGATTTTTACCACACACAAGCGTAATTATCGCTCATAAAATATAATGACTATTAGTCGGATATTGTACCCACATACACTCATTATTTCTCTTATTAATACTAAAACTAACCTACTTATCTTAAACTAAACTATTGGTTGTGAGAGAGATTGATTAATCCAAAATTAATTGAAAGATTAAATCAAGAGCAAACAATAATTTTGGAGATAAATTTTATATGCAAGAAGAATCTAGGGTTGTAACTTCACCTAAGCACGCAAACAATGAACTCATGCACTTTTCATTCAATGTGGTTGTTTTTATGGATTATTAACCTAGAACACTAAAGTATCTACACGCCTCTTTTGATGGTCAGATAGATATGTTCGAATTAAACTAATTAACTATATGTTTCTGTTGATTAATTTCAACCAACTTTTCATTAATGTCAGGTTCCAATGTTGGCTACGCATATCATGCATGTATATTTATATCCTCTAGGGAAATCTATTCAAAAGAATTAGATCATGCGCTATTATTCCCACGACCAACCCAAATTCCATCCGTCGAGTTCATAAGGATTTACCGAGACTATTCTATCGTTGACCAGACAAATAAAACACGCATCAAAGCACATAGAATAATAAATAATAAATAACTAATCCAAAAGAATAAAAATATGCAACTTAATTAAATAACATGCTTAAGATCCATTACAATCATAGAGTAATGATTTAGCTACTCATGACATTCAATAAAAACATGCTAATCATTATAGATGCAAAACAAGAACTCATAAAATGTAAAGTATAAAAAAGGAAGATAGAACTTTTGTTTGCAGTCTTCGCCTTCAATCTTCAGCATCAGTTAAAACACTCGTCATTTCCTTGCTTTAGGAGTTCTTCTATGCTCTGAGACTCCAAAATTATGTTATGAGGCATTTTTTTTTTATGTTTTGGGACAAACTTATGCTTATATAGGAGGTATATGGGTATTTCCTCATTAAAAATCAGAAGTGCGTCGCAACACGCATTATTCAAGATTGGAGCATCACGATGCGCCATGGTGGGCGTCGTGACTTTCCACAAGGTGTGCATTCTGCCTTAATTTACTTCATGTGCGTGTCTCGACACGCTGGTGACTCTGAAATTTACCCCAGTTGTGCTCCAAAATTGCCAATTCATCTCTCGTTAAGTCTGTTTGAGTCGTGATATAATTTTAACTTGTAAAACATACCCAAAATAAATCAAAGCTCTCATACAACTCGAAACAACATACATAACATTAAGATAAATGAATGGAAAACATATGTTTATTAACAGCTCATCATACCCTCAAACTTAATAATTTGCTAGTCATCGAGCAAAATAACTAAAAATAAAATAAAATAAACAACTAAAAATAAATTAACCTAAGCCACTTTGTAGGGATCACGATTGCATTTAGCATATATAACAAGCCTTTAAACCTCTAGGCGGCCCTAGTGGACAAATTATAGTCTCGTGAGGGCTTACAGCGACAACACCCACAAACGTCATTCACATGCACATATAATCATACAAAAATATACTTAAGTGGAACCGAAACCGTAACCGTAACCGAAACCGGAACTGGTTGGAACCGGAACCTTGGCCGGGTCTACTTCAAAGTACCCAATGCAGCTTAAATCTAAATTTCTGAATAAATCATCTAAGCCATACTTACAGTGTGTATGTGTGTGAAAAGGTCCAGTCACAGTTCGATTCCTAAGTAAGCCAATTCAGTGATTTCGTCTCAAAAATTGGCCTTGATGGTTTAAACACACTTAGATATCTCAAAATTTCTATGTATTTTCCTATACAACTTCTCTTTTCCTTTATTTTTTGACTCACTTACCCTTTAAGGTAGTATTTCTCCTATTAGTGGTCCTAACACTCGCCCATGGGTAGCTTCACACTTATTGGTTATACGTGATACATCTTTTTTTAAAAAGATATTTCTTTCTTCTGCTATAGTCATACCATATATCATAAATAAATGCAAACAGAGACATATATCTAAGCAAACAGTCATTCATCGTCAAACAATTTCCTCAACTAGTCACTTTGTCAACTACCTAGGTTCTTACTGTTAGAAACCTACTTTTAAGTGCTTACGAGTCTAACCTAGATTATCTACTAAAGGCATCAGATAAAAGTAAATATGGCACTTATCGTTTCTAAGATTTCATCTTAAAGCAAACAAACTCATCATTAGACATATGCTTTAATACCTATGACTAAATTTTTTTCGATTTTTTTTGAATAATAGCAGGACTAACAGTAACATGCACACACCCTCAAATTTAAAATTTACATTGTCCTCTATATAAGATAATCGTAAAGGGAAAAAATGAGGAACAACACAACCGTGTATGGAGTTAATCAGTCTTCTGCTGGTCAGACTTTAACTACGAGGACTGTGTGGATTCTACTCGTACCTGCATAAATAAATATGTAAATTATTAAACACGCAAATAGCACACAAAAATAAAATAAAACGAAATTAAAGAAAATAAAAAAAATAAATGTGTGGGTTGTCTCCCCGCTAGCGCTAAGTTTAATGTCTTCAGCCAGATGTAACCACCCAAATACTTATGATGGTCTCAAATCAGGTGCTGGCTACACTCTTTCCTTCGGTATAATAGTAAATACTTGGATTGGTTTGCATTATCATGTTTCCCTTTATCTGTCACTCTTACCCATAAGCTGATGGCTATAGAGGTTGCATTTGTTGATTATACTTTCCCTTTTGGCTTGGATGGACTTTGATCTAGCGATTTCAGTGGTGTAGTGATATGATATAATGCAGTGTCAAATTGACGGCACACCAAAACTATAATGTAGTGCTCTTCATGTAAATCCACCTTGAAGGCCTTACACATATTTGCTTCATTAGTCACCTTATCCGTCTTCTTTTCCACTCTCGCTTCTAGTTTTCCTTCTCTTGGCTCCATTAAAGCTTTATTTTCTGGACTTAAAGTCGAACATTTTGACAACTAACGTCTCTTCATTCACTCGAAAAGTAAAGAGGCCTTGTTGTATGTTTATTAATGCTTCTACTGCTGCCAAGAAAGGTCTTCCAAAATACAGGGTATGTCAACGTCTTCTTTCATTCAAGAACTATAAAATCCGTTGCAAGCTTAACTCCCCCACTTATACCATTGTATCTTCTATTTTCCTCTTGGGCCTTTTGACAGTTATTTCAGCAAATTACAAGGTCATGGAAGTGGGCTTCAACTTATAATACCATAATCTCTTTACTATTGGCAGCGACATTAGATTGATTCTTGACCTTAGATCGCAAAATGCTCTTGATTCAAAATCCACAATGGTACAACCTATGGTGAATACGCCATGATCTTTGCATTTGGTTGCAGTCGGTCTTTGCTATATGTCACTATACACTTCTGTGAGCCTTTTCTTTTTGACAATGTTGTTCATGAGTGAAGTAGCTGCTCTCTTTGTCCTCTTATCTGTGGATTCCTCCAGTAGAGGTTGTAGTTTAGGTCTCAAGGTAGGTGAAGCATCAAAGGAATATATGCACTCAAGAATTTCCTCAACAAGCTCTTCATCAGACATTTACGTGATTCACTATTCCTCAGATGGTGTTGCATAATTCTTTTCCTTCCCTCCTCGGGTTGTCGCATGTGTTACTTAGGCAAGCTCATTGTAGCCTGACTTTGATTAATTGCAAGTTGTCCAATTTAGGTCTACAATGCTTGTAGAGAGGTTGTTTGACTTTGTAACAACCCTTCTAATATGTCAGTGTTCTTTGCGTTGTTCATATTCCACTCAGCTATCTGCCCAACAATTCCTCTATAGAACGGTGCAACTATTTGAGTAGGGGTTGTGGCCTTGTCTATTTTAGTTGTTAATATAGTTAAAAGACTCGCTATGTGAAGCGTATGGCTCCCCATTCTGAACTCCTTCATATCCTGCACTTATCGCTCCAGCATTATTCTTAGCCTACATACTGAGGATATCTAGACATTTGCAGGTCTAGCTTGGCATTTACGGCCGTGTTTAGCTTTAATCCATGGATTGTTGCTGCTTGCAACTGAATACTCATTTCAGTCGGTCATAGAGAGTTGTTATTCGACATCTTTTCTAGTAAATCACATATGACATTCTCATCTTTGGCCATTAGCGCACCTTCAGCCTATGTGTCTACTGTAGTCTTCATCATTCTTTAAGCCCATTGTAGAAGGTATGGACTTGCAGCCATTTCGCAATGTCGTGATGTAGGTATGTACGCAACATGTCCTTATATCTCTAACACGCCTCATATAAGGACTCCAAATCATATTGCGTGAATGATGTGATGTCATTATGCAGTCTTGCTGTTCTAGCATGAGAAAAATAATTGGCAAGGAACTTGGTGGCCAAGTCTGCCCATACAGTGATGAATCCTTCTGGCAGTGACTGTAGCTATCTTTTCATTCTATCTTTCAATGAATATGGGAAAACTCACATGCGAACTGCTTCTTCTGCCCCACTGTTGAAGTTGAAAGTGTTGCATATTTCCAGAAAATTATGTACGTGGGCTTTAAGATCATCATTCGGGCCACCCCAAACTGTATTGATTACTGTATCATTTGAACACAGGTCTTGATGTCGCACGCGTTGGCCTGAAGGGTGGTGAGATGATATAATATATGAGTCTATCAATGATCGGTATCGTCCTATCTCGAATTGGGATTGGCGCTGCTACTTCTCGTCGTTCACGCTGTTGTTCGTTCATGATGCATGGAATCAAATAAAAATTAAAAAAAAAAGATAAAAAAGAAAGGTGTTTAGCTAAGCAAGTAAAGTGTTGTCCTAATATTAATAATAAAAAATGAAATAAGTCTCCGGCAACGGTGTCAAAAAATTAATCACGATTTTATGCCACACGTATCGCTCAAGTAATATAGTGTTTTTTAGTCAGATATCATACCCACAAAGACTTATTATTTCTCTTATTAATATTAAAACTAACCTACTTAACTTAAACTAAACTATTGGTTGCGAGAGAGATTGATTAATCTAAAATCAATTGAAACATTAAATAAAGAGTAAACACAAATTTTGGAGATAAACTTTATATGCGATAAGAACCTAGGGTTGTAACTTCACCTAAGCACGCAAGCAAATGAGATCATGCACTTTTCATTCAATTGGGTTGTTGTTATGAATTCTTAACCTAGAATGCTAAACTATCTACAAGTCTCTTTCGATGGTCGGGTAGATATATTCGGATTAAACCAATTATCTATATATCTATGTTAATTAATATAAACCAAATTCATTAAGGACAAGTTCTAATATTGGCTACGCATGCACTGCATATATATTTCTATCATATAGGGAAATCTATTTAAAAGAACTAGATCATGCGCTATTATTCTCATGATTAACCCAAATTCCCTCCGTCGAGTTCCTAATGATTTGCCAAGACTATTCTATTGTTGGCCAGATAAATAAAATATGCATCAAAGTTCAGAGAATAATAAATAATAAATAACAAACCCAAGAAAATAAAAATACTCAACTTAATTAAATAACATACTGAAGATCCATTACAACTATACAGTAATGATTTAGCAACTTATGATATTCAATCAAAACATCATAATCATTATAGATACAAAATAAGAACTCATAAAAGATAAACTAGAGAAAAAAATGAAGAGAGAACTCTCGTTTGTAGTCTTCGCCTTTAATCTATAGAACCAATTGAAGTCATCATTGCCTTGCTTTAGGCGTTTTTCTATGCTCTGAAACTCTTAAATTATTTTATGAGGCTTTTTTTAGGCTTTGGGATGAACGTATGCTTAAATAGGAGGTTTGGGGGTCTTTCCTTATTAAAAATCAGATTCGAGACAAATTAGAGAACGCGCGTCGCAATACGCATTGTTCAAGATCGGCGCATCGTGACACGCCATGGTGGGCGTCGTGACGCACCACAAGGTGTGCAATATGTCTTAATTTACTTCATGTGAGCGTCTCGACGCGCTGATGACTCTGAAATTTACCTCAAATGTGCTCCAAAATTGCCAATTTATCCCTCTTAAGTTTGTTTGAGTGGTGATATAATTTTAACCTATAAAACATACCCAAAACAAATCAAAGTGCTCATACAACTCGAAACAAAGCATAAAATATTAAGATAAATGGATGAAAAATATATGTATATTAACCGCCCATGAGTATGTCCAATAGCTACTAACCGTTTGGCTTGGTAGAGAGCCGTTGCCGACAAATCCCTGTAATTTTTTTAATTAATTAATTTTTTGTTAAATTTTTAATTTATCCTTAATAACATTAATAAAACGACTAGTTTTATGGGCAATTTAGGTATCACAAAATTCTCAAAAATCTATAAATACCCCGCATATTTCTTTATTTATTTATGCACACCAATATTTTCTATTATTCTCTCAATCCTCTTATTTCTCTCAAATATTCTCCAATTCTCTTAATTTCCAATTCTCCAATTGTCTTAATTTTGTAATTCTCCAATATTTTTTTAAAAAAAATATCAATCTCATCTGACAAAACAAATGTCCTAACCCAATAGAGCGGCCAAAGTGTTTGTACATGAAGAATAGAAGATAAGTCTCGATCTTCTGATATTTTCAAAATTCATTTTCATTTAGTCGACACTGAAAATGATGGTCCAAGAGTAATATGCAACTACTGTGGTGTATCTTACAAATTTACTGGTGGCCATGGAATATGAACAAATACTTGGATAAATACCATACCGTTGAAATCAGACTTGATGCAAAACAAATTCAAATGGACATGTATGTTTCATCTAGTAGAGGTACAAGTTCTTTATATTTATTTAAATATTCTGATGCTAAAAATAGAGAAAATTTTGCTAAATTTACTTGCATGACATATTTTTCTTTAAGTTTTGGTGAAAAAACTGTTTTCACTAATTATTGTTGAAATGTTTTAAATCATGATGTACGTAAAATGCCTAGAAACTCTACAAAATAGTAAATTTTCAAATTATACAAAGATAATTGCTTGGATCTCAGATGTCAAAAAGAAAAAGTATCTGGTTTCCTTAACCTTTCTCCTTAACCAATGTAACGAGCTTTGGGCCAGTGACTCCCAGACCAGTTGGCCTTAGGGCACTAAGTGTTAAAACACCTCTACGGACTTAATTGCTCGAGTTAGAAAAGCTACGAAATCGAACTTATTAATGAAATTCCCTACAAGAATACAACAACCAAACTCTATATTCCCAAGAGGGGGTGAATTGGGTTATTGTCTAATAATGCAGAATTTAAAATCTTTACCGATTTTATCTAGTTTTACTAATTTAGTTTAGGTCAATTTTCTCTATTTCAATATATCACATATATGCAAGTTTTTAAGTAATAAACATAAATATAAATGAAAGCTTGCAATAAGTAAAAAGTTAAGGATAGTCAAAATAACACCGTGATTTATAGTGGTTCGGCCAACAATGTCTACGTCCACTCCCTCAAGCCGCGCTTGAAGATTTATACTATCAACCAAATTTTTCGTGGCTCACCTGCAACCAAGAGTTTTACACACTAGGTTCACTATAAACCTCTTACAATGAGATTTATATATAGACACACTCAAAAACCTCTACAATGAGTTTTGACAATAGGCTCACTCACTAACCTTTATAATTTACCCTATTGAGTGTACCGACTCACAAAGGGATTTCACAACCTCAAGTGTTTGATAAAAAAGATTTACCAAATATAATGAAGATTTAAGATGTTGAGTTGCTTACCCAACTGTTCTAAACTCATTACTTATGAATATGAAGGTGTAGTGTGTGAGCTTAATGTATGAGAGTGTATGAATATGAAAGATTTGAAAACTCTTTGTTTTTGCCTTAAAATAATATGTATGAAGGTTCAAGATCAGTTGCAAAAATGAAATTGGAGATCAATTTATAGTAAAATGAAAATTGCCTCAACTTGCCTATATGAGACCGGTATGCCAAATGAAAATCACATAAACATGTCATATAACTCAATAAATCTCAAGTGACACCAATTAATACTAAAAGGGTTAATTATATGATTTTAGGCATATGATGATACCAAATGAAAATCATTTGTAATATAATTTACCTAATCACTAGTATGCTTAAAAAATTTATACAATAAAAATATGCATACACATACAAGTTGGAGAAAACGGTACCAATATTTTCGTAAGTACGGATTTTGCCTTTTACCGTTGTCACAGAATGACAAATCCACCAATTATCAAAATTCATATATCTTTGAGTCTTTGGGATCAATTGTATTTCCCATTGATTAACCATTCCTAAAGCTCCTCATATAAAATTATTTAAGTGTATTTTGGTACCAAAACTTTCTTGGGTCCATGTAGGTCAATTTTGATTCTTTGGGAAATCCATGCATTTACATTCACATTGTTGTTCATGCACTCAAATATTTTGTGTCCTTTTTTATTGCATGCATGCCATGTGATATTTTCATTAATAGTAACATTTGCATGAGAATTGGATGCCTTAATAAAATAGTTCTTCAAAAATTTTCTTTTGATGTAAGGCTTATATCTGAATCCTTCATTTTTGAAGCACATTTTTGGGATCCAATTAACATATTAAAGCTTTTCTCCCCCAAAGTAAATTTTGTTACAATATTATGCAAATCTATAACCTTTTTATTTAATGCAATATTTTCATTCAAAAATAGATTCTCAATCACATATTTTTGAGCTAGATGACATGTTAGATATACTCTTTTCAAGTTTTAGTTTTTCATCTTTTAAACATGAAATTTCTTTTTCATGTAATTTATTTTTCTCAACAATTAATGCATGAACATTTATTAGTAATGAATGCTCATTTTTAGTCATTTTATTTATCTTTTTAAGCAATTCACATAACTCATGTAATTCATTAAAAGCTTCAAGTGATTCATTATATTCAAGAGAGTCATGTACATTTTCTTCTTCGTTTTCAAAGAAAAAGTCATCATCCCCGATTGCCATAAGGCGAGATTTTTTCTTTCTTTAATTTCTTCCTCGGATGAGCTCGAGTCGCTATCACTCCAAGTTGCTATCATTGCCTTCTTCTTGATTTTACTTTGAGTTTCCTTAGTGGGCAATCGGTAGCTATATGACCCGATTTTTCACACTAATAGCAAATTAATTTATTGAGTTTCCGTAACTATTTTTCTTATTTCTTCTCATCCATTCTTGATTTTCCTTTAAGCTTTTCGAATTTAAGGAACTTCTTGAATTTATTTATCAGATGTGCTAATTCATCATCATTATCTTCTTCTTCATTACTTGAACTAGCATTATCCTCTATTCACAAATGACTTAAGAGCTAATCTCTTCTTATTCTTTTCTTCTTCTTCTTCCATTTTGTCCATCTTGATTTCCATCTCGTATTCCAATAATGTTCCTACCAAGTCATCCAACTTCAAGGTGTTCATATCGTTTGCTTCTTTGATGGAGGAAGTATAACTTATATATTCAAAGAGTTTTGATATGACAGACTACATGTTGGAGGTAACGTGTAGCAGAGGATATAATAGCTTGGTTTAAAGAGATGTGAGGTGGCAGAGTTACTTTCGGCAGAGCAGTTGGAGAAAAGAGTCATCGCATTGATGGTAAATTCATGTGGCTAACGTCATGAGGATAATATAATAGTAGAATTTACCCTAGTATATAAAGGGGTTGAGAATTCATTGTAAGGGGTTAGCCAAATTCAGTCATGCATAACTTGTAATAGAGAGCAAAAAGCTTAAGTGTAAGAGTGAGCTTGTAAGAGGTCGGTCAGCCGATCTTGAGAGATAGGCAGGTCAGACACCCGACTATGTTATAAAAACTTCATTTTCCCTTGTGCCCGTGTACGTAGGTTTGATCCATTCCGCCGAACCATGTTAAACCCTCTGTCTATTCTGTGTGTTTTCTCATCTTTTTGCTAGGTTTGCCTTTAGTCCCCAAACCAAACAAACTCATAGTTGAGGGAGGAATGTTCGAGGAGTAAGTTTTCCCGATTTACCCTTGGAACTAAAATCAGCCGCCAACAGTTGGCGCCGTCTGTAGGGACCAGTACTAAAAGTAGCAAACACGTTGTGACAATGGCGGGAAACGGGAACCATAGATCTTCAGAGGCTTCGACGACGGAGTGGATGGATAATATGGAAGAAACCATACGAAATGAGAGAGAATATGCACGAAAAGAAAGGGAAGAAACTCGAAAGGAGAAAGAATCAACTCAGGTCTTCATGAAGACCATGTTGGAGAAGTTGAAAGAGAAAAATGGTGAAAGAGGGGGAACGAGCCCCAGCCAAAGAAAAGAAGATATAATAAAGGGAAAAATGATTGTTGGAGCAGATGAAGATGGCAATAATAGGAAGAGAAATATTCGTGGGGTGAGATCTGTAGTCATTGCAGAAGTCATGCCGATGAGAGAGCTGTGGGAAGAAGAGGAAGGCAGACAGACTCTGGAATCCTCCAGCAACAGCTCATGCTTCATGAAGAGTGACTTGGGACGATATCCAGGGGAAGAGAATGAAGTCCCCAATTACGAATGACACCGTGCCCGGGTGGAAGACGTCGGGAAGCTTGAGGTCGAGAGGATGACAGCTCCGAGAGCCAGATGAAGAGATGGTTTCAGAAGGAGATGAGGAATTGGGAGGAAAGTAAGAAAGAAATATCAAGGGGAGACCAGGACATAGGGACAGTGTCCCCTTTCACGAAGGAAATTTTGGCGATGGAATTTCCAAGAAGATTCATCATGTCCTCCATGAATATTCATAAAGGCGGCTCGGACCCTAAGTCTCATATTGAGAAGTTTATTTTGTTGATGGAAATTCAGGGAATGGTCGGAGAAGCCATCTACAAGGTGTTCTCATTGACCTTGGGCGGGTCAGCCAACCTGTGGTTCAGGAATTTGACCCCATGGAGTGTCAACAGCTTCGAGCAGTTGAGGAGATCCTTTGCACGGTATTTCAAAGGGACATGTGTACCAAGAAAGACGATGGGGTCGAGCAGTTAAGGAAGCTCTCAGGGTCTGGAAATTGTGGTCCCACATACGGATCTAAGAGATACCAGATTATACTGCGGTTTTGGAATATGCAATTGAGTTTGTATTAATGGAGGAAGATGAGAAGATTGCCCGAGGAGGAGGCACCCAGAGGACCAAGATACTCAGGTCGGAAAGTCGGCGGGATGTAGTTAGAGACATGAGGAGACCGGTCCCGAGGCAGAAGGAATCCATACCGGTGCCTCCGAGTAATCAAGTACATGAGAAAAGGTCGTCTGCCCAGGTCAACCTCGTTACCGGAGGAACAGTGTACACCTTTCAACAGACCCTTGGCCCAGATGGTTTATGAGGTCCAAGATAAAGGCATATTGACAGAGCCCGACCTGATGAAGTTTCTGAATGAGAAGAAAGACAATTGGTTTTATTGTATGCACCATAATGCAAATGGGCACGCCACAAAGTGATGTAGAGACCTACGGAAGCAGATGGAAGACTTAGTAAAAAATGGCTATATGAGCGAGTACATAGACCAAGTGGCTACGGAGGTCGACCAGCGCTGAAAGCGAATGCCGTCGGGTTGGGTATTTGGAATGATGAGGTGCTAATGAGATATTTTCGATAGAGTCTCTCTTAAAATGACCCGCAAAGAGTTGTGAGATAGACAATATATCACAAGAATATGAGTAAAATTCTTCCATTCTCAGATAAAAACTTGTTTATCCATGCTTGCTTATTGTACGTGTTTAATGGCTCGCGTCTGCTTTTTACCGCCGAGGCCTCAACATTCTACACCATCGGGTATGCCGACCTCGTGGAGGGAGAATGTCCATGTGGCGTCTGACCATCCCATTTTATACCATCGGGAATACCGACCTCGAGGAGGGAGAATGCCCTCATGGCGTCTGGCTATCATATTATGTACCATCGGGTATACCGATCTTAGGGAGGGAGCATGCCCCCTTGTCGTCTGGCCATCCCATTCTGTACCATTGGGTATGCCGACCTCAGGAAGGGAAAATTCCCCCATAACGTTTGGCCATCCCATTCTATACCATCAGATATGCCGACCTCAGGGAAGGAGAATGCCCCCATGGCGTCTGGCCATCCCATTCTATACCACCGGGTATGCCGACCTCGGGGAGGGAGAATGCCCCTGTGGCGTCTGGCCATCCCATTCTATAGACTTGGCTATGCAAACGTTCATTTTTGGCTCGGGATTGGGTTACGTCCCGCCGAGGCTAGGGGTGAGCAAAACCGATTTCGGTTCCGGTTCCGCATGAAGCCGGAACCTACTCGGAAAAAATCGATTCCTAATTAAGTGGAACCGAAACCTATCCAATTAAATAGGGTACCCTATTATTCGGTTCCAATTCAGTTCCGGTCCGATTCCGAATTATCCTATTTATATAACATTGTCATTTAATAACAAGTAAGTGAGTACACAAGATTAATATTGTCTGGTCTTAGTCATGGATTCTAACCCACGGGAAAAGCTTGCTGTTATGTTAGATTATCTTCGTATGTAAACTAAATTTGTTCACACATACGAGATTAGCCGCGCAATGCAATTTAGTTTAATTATTTGAGTTCAATGTGAATGATTGATGGTGATATTATACATAATCTTGGATTTGTATGTCAAAATGCCCAAGTAAAGAGAAATGAATAGTTATATTAAACAGCTCACGAGGTTCCAGTAAGTTAAACTAAAATGCATAAATCGTGTATTTGGTAAAATAGCGAATTGATGTTCTATCATCTATATATGCTAAATTTAAGAACTCACGGAGAGACAATGAAGAGTAATACTAGGAATATGATGATGGCCTTCTCCAATCCTAATACTAATTAATACGCACAACTGGTTGGTGGAATTGCTGCATATTATTTATCCATAGCCTCAATAAGTTGTTTGCTATAGAACCAGCATAAACAGAAGAGCCTTTATAAATCTGAAAGAGAAAAAAAAAAAAGATATGCAATCAAAATCGGGTATCCAATCTGGTTCTCAAATGCGGTTCCGATTCCAGTTTTATGGTTCGGTTCCGGTTTCGATTATTATGGAAACCGGAACCATATCGATTACAACCGGTTCCTTATATTTGGAACCGGAACTGAACCGATTACAACCGGTTCCGGTTCCAAACCCGGATTTCCGGTCCGATTCCAACCGGTTCTGGGTAGACTCAGAACCGGTGCTCACCCCTAGCCAAGGCTTTATTATCTTTATTGGCATGGGGTCAGAGTTTCTCCCCCATGGCCAAGTGTTGAGTGGAACAAGGACGGATCTTTCCCTTATGACCAAGTTATTCCATCGGCTCGGGTCTGGGTTAGGTCACGTTGAGGTCCTATTACTGTGCGATGGTGCAATGAGGGTTCATTCCCTTACTGCCAGTTGACTTGTGATTGCTCAGGGTCGAAGTTTCTCCCCCGAGGCCTTGTTGCTCTAATGATAGCCCGAGGAGGTGAGTTTTCTCTCGTGACATGTTTTCTATTTTTTACAGATCCTCGCAGATCATATCCCTTTGGGATGACAGCGTATCAAGAGCATGGATCGGCCCGAGGATGCCAAGTCAGTCTACGGCTTCATGCACCACCATCTTTTTATAGTTCCTGACACCAACTCGTTACTCATTGATACCGAGAACTATGGGACATATATTGATGGTGGTTTTCGGTCCCCAAGAAGTCAGAACCTCGAGAAAGGGTATAAAGAGATTTTCACTTCCTAGATAAGGGACCCATGCCCATGTAGCAGAGACGTCCGACCCAACAAAGAGACCAGACTTGTTTGCGTTTCATGCCCGACCCGAAATGGTCCATGACTGTCGATCCAACCTGATGAGAAGATATCAGATTCGACAGTGTGAGTATCTGTGAAGGCCGATCCGAGGTGGTCCATCACTAACGACCCGACCTGGTGGCTCAGTAGGTCAGGACAATTGTTGCTTCTGTCTCCTGACCTGGTAGGGTAGGCCGAAGTGGTAATAATGGTATGATCATGATCAAATGACGTAAGCCCTACATGGGAACTTACACATTTCAAAGAGGTCTGACATGACAGATTACAGGCTGGAGGTAACGTGTAGCAGGGGATATAATAGCTTGGTTTAAATAGATATCAGGTGACAGAGTTACTTTCGGCAGAGCAGTTGGGGAAGAGAGATATCACATTGATGGTAAATTCACGTGGCTGACGTCACGAGGATAGTGTAATAATAGAATTTGCCCTAGTATATAAAGGGGTTGAGAATTTATTGTAAGAGGTTAGCCAAATTCAGTCACGTATAACTTGTAATAGAGAGCAAAAAGCTTAAGTGTAAGAGTGAGCTTGTAAGAGGTCAGTCAGCCGAGCTTGAGAGATAGACATGTCAGACATACTCGACCATGTTATAAAAACTTCATTACGTAGGTTGGATCCATTCCGCCGAATTACGTTAAACCCTCTGTTTATTCTGTGTGTTTTCTCGTCTTTTTGCTAAGTTTGTCTTTAGTCTCCAAACCAAACAAATTCACAGTTAATGGAGGATTGTTCGAAGAGTGAATTTTCCCGATTTACTCCTGGATCTAAAATCAGCCGCCTACAAAATTTTTATACCAAATCTTATGCTATCAAAGAAGTTAATATATTCATGTCCTACTCTAATACAATTAACACACGTTTTGAATAGGCTTGAAATCTACGTGATATGTGAAAATTACTAAATGTGCAATCAAGGGTTAATAATTACTAAAGTCAGGAAATTTAGGTGTTTAATAGGTGATTTTAAAAGGTAATAGGCTTTTTATTTATTAGGTCTAGAATTTATTTTTTTGCGTGTGATGTATGAATGTCTTTAAAACAGTCCATATATGCGGTTGATTATGCAACAAAATTATGACCCAAAAATTAAAATAATATTTTGATTTTTAAATATATAATAAGACTTTTATATTTTTCTCATTTATCGGTAAATATTCTATTTTAAAGACTTGTGTATGACCCAGTGGCGGATGTAGTAAGGGGCGAGTGGGGGCAGTTGCCCCCACTGGCCCCACAAAAGTTAATAATTTTTTTATTTTTTTTTTAAATTTATTATATATATATATATATATATTTTACAAAAATCAATTTCCCCAAAAGCCAATTACAAAACCTCACTCATTAGCTTCAATTTGTAACATTGGTTCAAACTAAAAAGGATAAGGTATATCTATTAATTTACTTACTCTTGATATTATTTTGACTTTATAGGTTGCCATTGTCACTGTAACGAGAGTATTTTCAGCTATAAATATTGTGAAGACTAGACTACGTAATATGATGGGAGATTAATGAATGAGTGATAATTTAGTTACATATATAGAAAAATATGTATTTTGGAACAATGATAATGAAACTATCATGTAAGGTTTCCAAAATATGAAACCACGTCGTGGACTAGGGATGGCAGGCAGACCGGATCCGCATGGACCAGGACGATCCGGGTCCGGGTAGACTCGAGTCCGTGATTAAAATATCCGCACGTGGGTCTTAAAAATTAGGACCTAGGTGAATCCGATTCGCACCCGGGATCACATGGGTCCCCAAAAAATAATAATAATAAAATATAATAAATTAAAATATAATAAAAAATACAAAAAAAAATATGCATATAAAAAAATAGATAACAGACTATAATTAAAAAATATAAAAGAATTGAAATAAAACAAATAAATTTGACAAAATCTAAATCTAAATATAAAAAAATACAATTAAAAATTGAAAAAAAAAAAAAAAAACCGGGTATCCGGATCTGGACCGAGTAGACCCGGGTCTGAACCCATGTATATTTACCCGGGTCCGGACCCGGGGCAATGAAAATGCTTCCGGATCCGAATTTTGTCATCCCTATCGTGGACAGCTGTAATGTATAAAATATTCACATTTTAATATAAATATAAATATTTTGTATGTTTTTTTTTTTATTTATATTTAGTATTCATAATTTTGCCCCCACTGACTTGGTTTTCTGGATACGCCACTGGTATGACCCATCAAATTCAGGACAATTTTGGGCTGCCCCGATGTTAGCTAGACATCTGAAATTGAATCAACAGTTTTAACTATAATGTGTTAGTTATAATGAAATTTTATATCTCCAATGAGTGTGGTAAATGGCTTAAAACTTGATTGTCAGGTTCTGGATTTGTGTCCAGATGGTGTATTTCTTATAAGAGTCTGAGATAGTCAGAGATAGTCAGAGATTTTATCTGCCATACTCAAGTCGGGATTAGATGGTTTGGCGGCGGGAGTTCCAATGTTTTCAAAAAAAAAAATTGTATATTATACGAGAACCTTATCTTAAAGAAAGTTAAAAGCTACATGAGAAGAAAATTAGTTAACTACTAATTCCAATTAATAGACTTATAAAATATTAGTGACCCTAAAAAAGCCTAGGCTTAAGAACGGTGATGATGGGTTAGTAGATTACCTGAAGTTAATAATATCAGTAATGCAGAATAAAGAATTAAATAGGTATGATTAGTGTTGAATTTAGTCGCAAAATTCGTTCGTCAAGCACATCAACCAATCAATCAAGAAGCAAGATTTTACCGTGGTTCGCCGGAAAAATTCCCGACTACATCCACGTTGAACTCCAGAACAAGGAGCTCGCTGCACTAATCACTTTCAAGATTACACAAGAATCTTGAATCCGTTTACAAATATTAATCTCCCCAAATCACTCAATAAACCATAATCTCTAAAAGTGTCAATCTCTCAAATTACCAATTGAAGATTACACTAACTTGGACTAGGAACAAGGCTTAACACTTAGCCAAAAATTAGGAGAAAAATATTAATGAAAAACATTCTCTAATTCTCAACCTAAGCACCCTTTATATATGATTGGGCAATTGAAGTAATTGGGACAACGGCAAGGATTGCGCCACGTGTCCCTTATCCAACAGATGATAAGGCTTCACATTTTACAATCTCCACCTTGAAGCCCAAAAACATCCATCACTCCCAATCATACACAAGGACACATAAGGTCAAGATAGCACAGCAAACTCACCTACTTCCATCATCGTTCATGTCGGCTGCAAGATCAGCCAACCCCCACATGCAACAGCTTCATGCAGTGGGAGAGTGATGAGTGGTAAATCTATCACTATTTCCCACTCATTCAACCTAATATTTTGTATAGTTTCTTGAGTTTTGTGAATATTTTGATTTGTTTTGTGTTATTTTATAGATAAATAAAGTTTCAGGACATTCTGGAGGTGATTTGGGCCAAAACAGTGAAAATTGGACGAAAAGGGCATTTTGGTAATTTCTCGCGTTGCGACGGCAAGACCTTTCGCGTCGCGACGTCTAAAATGCGTCGAAAGGTGCTAACGTGCGCCGGGTCCACAAATCAGAATCTGATAAAAGTTTGACTTTGCTAACATGCGCTGTGCCACGTGTCACCATCACAGCCGATCTGCTAACATGCGCCGTGCCACGTGTCAGCATCCTACGGTGCCGATAGTCTCTTTCCCACGTGTCGCCACGTCACCGCCACGTCAGCGCCAACGTCCGCATCAATCATTGAGTATCTAATCCTTATCTGACACGTGGCGGATAAGAATCTCATCGACCAATCAGAAGCCGCCACGTGTCACAATAATTGAAGCCCAACCACCTCGCCACGTGTCACCTTATCAGCTTATCCAGAATCTTCAAACCGGCGAACCAGATCGTGCCACGTCGACAAAAGCTGGCGCGTAGCGACGCTGGAAGCCCACCGAGGCCTATAAATTGAGCTCGAGATTTCAGAATTCATGGCACCACTCTCTCTCTTATATTCTATATCTAAAGAGAGAGTTTCTCTCTCTACTTTCTTTTAGTTTTTAGTTTTTTTTTAGTTGTTAGTTTTGTAATTAATTTTAATTACGTTTATAAAATAGTAATTAATTTTTACTTTTTACAGTTTTTACTATTTACCATGAGGAGGTAACTTCCCCAGCTAGGGTGAAAGGTAATTCTTTTACTATGCTATTTAGATTAATCTCCCTTAAAAATAATATATTCACTATTTAAAATATTGACTTAAAAAGGATACCGCCAGATTGGTCGGTTGGTAATTCATTTTAATCTGGTTTAAACCTAACTAATAAAGGATACAGCCAGATTGGTCGGTTGTAATTTATTTGGTTCCGCCTTTATGGCTGGTTTATGGACAAATATTACCGCCTTAATGGCTGGTTGGACTTAATTTGATTAATCAGGATACCGCCTATATGGCTGGTTGGAAAAAAATCACAAGTTTATATATTATTTTATGGGAGATATCTAAATTAGTAGTAGTAAAAGTAATTCTTTTACCTTAGCATTTTATTTTATTGTAATTTACTTTTCAGTATTTACTTTACCGCATTTTACTTTATGTCTTTTATTTTCAAGTTTTTATTAGCCCTAGTTATGTGTTGTAACTAAATTAGTTATCGGGGTTGTGATGACTTTTAATATCACCGTTTTATAAGGGTTAGATTATAGCTTGGGTAAATAAAGGTTATTTATTGAGTCTTAATTTTAATGCTTTTTCATTAACTGGTCATTAATAAAATTGATCTGGTAAATCTAAAATGAACTAGACATAGGGATTTTAGGTTTCAGCCTTAGACTCAATAGCCCACGATCTTCCTTGAGGATAGATAACCCTTTAATAGATTTCCTTACAGGATAGGATATACTGTCGGGGGGGGGGGTTATCCATAATTGGAACTTAAACTTAATGAATCCAGATAATTTGGTTGACATAGACATATGGTTCAATTGGGTTAAACTGGGTATT
Organism: Zanthoxylum bungeanum; assembly: GCA_019454045.1. Lineage (NCBI taxonomy): Eukaryota > Viridiplantae > Streptophyta > Magnoliopsida > Sapindales > Rutaceae > Zanthoxylum > Zanthoxylum bungeanum. Next base: position 2,764 of record SKCR01002292.1, on the reverse strand, counting down.
ATTTGTGTCTGACCATCGACAGAGGCTTACACATAATTTAGTGTTCCAGGTTAATAAATCAATATATTACCCAACTTTAAGATAATCACTTCATCTTTAAAATGATATTTGAAGAAATCACAACCATAGATAGTTTTTAATATTGAATTTTCTTAAAACCTATTTTCGACAATTTTATTTACTTGCTTTTAAATTTAGAATGGTCACTATTTCAAATCAATCAATCAACCTGTTAGATACTAGTAATCATTTGACCTCATAAAATTAATAGATTAGATATTAAGTCCTCGTGGGATCGATATTTTTATATTAATTGAACGATACGTGCGCTTGCGTTATACGTGTGTGTTTACGCCGGTCAAGTTTTTGGCGCCGTTGCCGGGGACTTATTTATCTTTTACTATTAGTTTAGGGGTTAGATACGTTACTTGTATCTAATTTCTTTTACTTATTGATTTTGTTTTCTTGTGTTTCAGGTTTCAGAAACTTCATAAGACGAACCAGAAGCTTTGAACTATGATCGCTTGACCCAAGAATTGAAAGAACCCTCAGACAGTTGAGAAGGGAAAGACGAGAAGGCCAGAAGCTTTAGTCAACATGGAACCTGAACCTTTGAACGTTTGAACCACCCATCCCATTCGAGACAGAACCATTCCGGTGGTTGACAGACTCATTTCCTGTATTATACTTCCTCCTTACCAGCAAATGTGTGTGACATCAAAACATGCATTCAGATGATTCAGCAGTCAGTTCAGTTCAGGGGGAATGCAACTGAAGATCCTATGCCCACATCAGTAACTTCCTGGAAGTTTACGGCACTTTTAATTACAACCGAGAAGCGGAAGAAGAAGCAATGAGACTGCGAGTTTTCCATATTCCTTGAAGGACAGAGTAAAAGCTGGCTACATTCACTACCTGCAGGTTCTATCACAACTTGGAACACTTTAGCCACCAAATTTCTTGCAAAGTACTTTCCACCAGCCAAAACCGGAAAGCTGAGGAATGACAATTCAATCCTTTGTACAACAAGATTCAGAATCCATCTGCGAAGCTTGGGAAAGGTACAAAGATTTACTCCGAAAATGTCCTCACCATGAGATTCCAAAATGGCTTCAAGTCCAAACATTCTATAATGGGCTTTCTGGAATAATGAGAACCACAATCGATACTGCTGCTGGAGGAGCCTTGATGGCAAAATAAGAAGATCAAGCCTGGGACCTAATCGAAGAAATGCCAACAACAATTCTTTGTGGCCAACAGAAATGAGCATGATCCAAATATTACAGGAATTTATGAAAGTGGAGCCAAGACAGCAGTCAACGCCAAGCTGGATCAGATATGTAAATTTATGGAGACTCTTACCACTGGATCCACAAGTTCACCATATGGAGGAGCACCAGAGTCGAACCAACTTGAAGAAACGGTAATTTTTGTCAACAATTTCAACAGACAAGGGAACAATCCATATTCCAACACCTACAACCCAGGGTGGAGGAATCATCCCAATTTTTCATGGAGCAACAATTCAGGCCAACAGCAGAACTATCCACCACCTGAATTCCAGCAACAGAACAAAAGCCAGGAGCAGGCAATGAACCAGGAATAACAGAAGTGTTGACCTATTTGAAAAATATAGAAGCAAAACACGACTCTCAAGCAGCAAGATATGATGCTATGTTTCAATCCCAAGCAGCATTAATTCAAAGTCAATCTGCTTCTATTAAAGCACTGGAGAATCAAATGGGACAACTGGCAAATGCTCAGAGTTACAGACCGCCAGGTACCATTCCTAGCAACACAGAGCCAAATCCATGGAACATGGGGAAGGAGCAATGTCATGCCATCATGTTAAAAAGTGGTACTGAAATCAAAAAAGATGTTGGAGCCAAAACAACTGCTGAGGAAGTTCCAAAAGAAACAAAGCAACAGATGGAGGAAAAAGAAGCAAAGGAAAAAGAAACAAATCATTCCACCTCCACCTTTTCCTCAACGTCTTCAGAAGAACAAATTGGACAAAAAGTTTTCTCGGTTCCTGGAGATCTTCAAAAAGCTGCATATCAACATTCCATTTGCAGAAGCGTTGGAACAAATGCCCACCTATGCCAAATTCATGAAAGATATTCTTTCACGAAAACAGAGATGGGGAGATTACGAGACAGTAGCATTAACAGAAGAATGCAGTGCCATCATTCAGAGGAAACTTCCCCCGAAATGAAAGATCCTGGCAGTTTCAATGTTCCTTGCGTCATAGGAGAACATAACTTTGGTAAGGCTTTGTGTGATTTAGGTGCGAGTGTTAACTTGATGCCTTTTTCTATTTTCAGGAAATTACAGATTGGAGAAACAATGCCAACTTCAGTCTCACTGCAACTTGCTGATAGAACGCTGGTATTTCCAAGAGGCGTAGTTGAGGATGTGCTGGTCAAGGTTGACAAATTCATTTTCCCAGCAGATTTTATTGTCCTTGATATGGAGGAAGACGCAGACGTGCCAATCATCATCAGGAGACCATTCTTGGCTACAGGTCGAACCATTATTGATGTACAAAAAGGAGAATTAACCATGAGGGTACATGACCAAAAAGTAACATTCAATGTTTTCAAGGCCAGGAATTTCCCAGATGATGAAAAGAATGAGGAATGTTTCAAACTCGATGTGATACACAGTACCATTCAGAACTCTGATGAAAGACAAAGTTCTACTGACAAACTTAAAACATGTCAATTGCCTGTAAAGCCTAAAGATAAAGCGTCTTTTGTACTGA
>SKCR01002291.1:0-27796 GCA_019454045.1 Zanthoxylum bungeanum | reverse complement strand
ATATCTACATGAGGTGAGATCAGGAACCCATACCTCTCAGGTACTGTTCTGACTCTCTCCGACCTACGCGGTCCTTGTGTATGTGAAGTTTGTGGTACAGACTCATCCCGAACGATCTGTTCTTGTTCCGTCGTTGATTCATTGCCAGGAACAGTATTACTACGATCTTCATCGAGTTCTACTTTCCTCCCATTTACCACTGCATTTATAAAATCCTTCTCAAGGAAAAATGCTTGTAGAGCAACAAATACTTTGTTCTCTTGTAGGTGATAGAAGTAATATATTTGGTTTCCCTAGGATATCCTACGAAAAGGCATTTATCAGATTTGGGTTCAAGTTTGGTACCTTCCAAACGTTTAACATATGCCCAGCATCCCCAAATCTTCAAGAAAGAGAAACCTGGTTTCCTTCCTGTCCATATCTCATATGGAGTCTGTTCAACAGACTTCGACGGTACCTTATTTAAAATAAGTATAGCACTGTTTAATGCGTATCCCCAGAAGGATATTGGTAGCTCAGTGCGACTCATCATTGACCTCACAATGTCTAACAAGGTGCGGTTTCTCCGTTCGGACACACCGTTTAATTGCGGTGTTCCAGGAGGAGTCCACTGTGAAAGAATACCATATTCTTTCAAGTAATCTTGAAACTCATAACTTAAGTATTCGCCACCACGGTCTGACCGTAATGTCTTAATACTCTTCCCTGTTTGTTTCTCCACTTCGTGTCGAAACTCTTTGAATTTCTCAAAAGTTTCCGACTTGTGTCTGATAAGATACACATAACCGTAATGAGATGCATCATCTGTGAAGGTTACGAAGTAGTGAAATCCACCTCTAGCCTGGCTAGACATGGGCCCACATACGTCAGTATGAACGAGAGCCAACAATTCTGTGGCACGTTCACCTTTACCGCTAAAAGGTGATTTAGGCATTTTGCCTAAAAGACAAGATTCGCAGACGTCATATGAATAGGGATCAAATTCGTCCAAGTACCCACTCTTCGAAAGTGTGGATATGTGAGTCTTGTTGATGTGTCCTAGACGACAATGCCACATATAAGCTTCATCTTTTAGATTACTCCTTTTGAGCCTTTTGTTTGTCATTTTAGGAGACTCATTTATATTCAAAATATAAAGACCGTTATTTGCAACAGCTGTGCAAATTTCTGCATCATTTTTATATAAATAACACCCAGTGTTTCTAAATACAAAAGTGTAAACCTGCTGGGTTAACAAGGATACAGATATAATATTCCTATTTAAACTAGGTACAAAATAACAGTTCAAAAGTTTAAGTACATGCCCTGAGGGCAGTTCTAAAACAAAAGTCCCTACGGCCAAAACAGCAACTGGTGTTCCGTTTCCGACCCGTAGATCATCTCCCCCCCCGATGCCAGCACCCTGCTATCCTGTAGATCCTGCACATCAGTACAAATATGAGCACCACAACCAGAATCAAAAATCCAATTTTTTAAAACTAGAAGTATTCATATTTATCTCAATAACAAACATACCAGAGGCGATAGCCTTGCCAGCCTTGAGATCCTCCCTCTGCCCTTTGCCCATTCGGCAGTCACGTTTCCAGTGACCCCTCTTGCCGCAGTTGAGGCGATGTCGCGAGATTTGTCCTTTGGCTTCCTAGAAGCCACTGTCAACTTGCCCTTGCCCTTGTTCTTGAACTTCTTCTTCCTCGCACCTCCAATTGGCCTTGGGCCCAGCCCTTGGCGCATGAGAGGTCGATGCATAATGCGCCTCGCGCTTGCTCCCCTTTAGGAGTTCCTTTTCGGACTCCTTCAGCACGGACAACAACTCTCCACCAAGAGTGTCGTCAGTGTCCATCAACTTATAGTTGATGATGATTTGTTTCCAAGTATCGGGTAGCGATTGTAATATCATATCAATCGTCAACTCTGCTGCTCCAACAATGCTCATCATGGCTAACTCATCTATGTCAGCGATCATTTTGAGTCCCGTGGGCCTCAACTGATGCGCCGTCTGTCATCCGGGAGCGGAAGAGTTTCCTTACTAGCTCGTACCTCTCCATCCGCTTGTTGGTGCGGTGGAGATCACACAATCTTGCCATCATGTTATAGGGATCCAAGTCCCTGTTCTGGCGTCTGAAATGCTGGGTCATTGCAGCTAGCATAACTGACTGAGCTTGGTCACAATCGTCACTATGAGTCTTCCATAACTCTAGCTCCAGTGGCTCAGTGGGTTTAGGCGGGAGAGGTCTCTGAATAGTATACAGCACCCTCTCAGCCCCAAGCACTATCTTGAGGTTCATTTCCCAGTCGGCAAAGTTTGTCCCTTTGAAGACATTATCGCCCATGATTATGTCGCGGACATTACCCTTGCCAGTCATCTTGACAACTATAGTCCAACTATAAAGACAACGATGTTATGGGTACAGTCAAACTGTTACAAGCAAAATAACAATATATTAGTCCAACTAATTATTAAATATTGACGAAATAATTTTGAAAGACGCGTAAGGCTAAGTATCTGAACGAAATTGCAAATTCAATAATAGCCTCCCCCACTATTTTCTTCAAGTCTCTAACCCTCTAGTGGAGAACTCGGGAAATCGCATTTCCTAGTGGGCTAGGATCCCGTTAAATAACACACAACCTTGACTTTGGCCAATAAAAGCTGTATGATATTTAACTTAGGTAGATCTCTATGATCAATTGGATCTCATCCAATTCCTAGATCCGGTTAGGTGGACATCCAAGTCCGAAACATATGTATAATGTCAATGTATCCATTACATTTTCCTAACCATATCCTCCGAATCATCTAGGCCTTGGCTTTGGCCAAAAACAAACCTAATGATTCCAGTTAAGCGGGACCCATTGACGAGGAAAGTTTCGTAATCAATGTCATTGGACAAAAAGTGATCTTGACTTTGGCCAATAAAAATCACGATTTGGACAAGACACCGATATGCAACAAAACTCTCATGATTCAAGTACATCCTTGATTGACAAAGGTCTTGACTTTGGCCAACAAACCAATGCCAACTTCGGATCTTGAACAAGAATCATTCAATGGAAGGATATTTGCTTAATATAAATTGAGGGATTTTCGCGTAATTGGCAAACCATTTATTTATCTTTGTTAGGTCTCATCATCATACACCCTTAAGCATGCTTCTAAAACATCATAAAGCGCGTAAAGTAAATTAATAGTGATATGCGGATGGATATATAAACAATTTGTTCCTAGAACAAATCACTCCCTTTCCTCTCCCTGCTAGCACTATTCTACTTCTACCCATTTTCATAATACAATAAGAGAAACCTCATTTACATTGAGGGGAATTAGGTGAGAAGAGAATACAAAGAGATAAAGAGATAAGGCTGGACACGCAGGTCCATTTATAAATTCCAAATTTACAATAATTTCTAAAATTACCCTTCCCTTCTAATATCCATCCGATATACACTATTCATACATCACATCCACATTCATTCATTCAAGACATGCTTTTTACAACCAATCTAATCCAATTAATTAGTCTATGTTTAAGTGATCATCCAATGTTCAACAACAACGGTTTGATTTTGCTCGAGTCCAACTCGATTGAGAATAAGTACATAAGGTACGAATTCGCGAATTATATCGAACTACTTATTAAATCTAATTTAATTCGTATTCAATACTAATTCAATTATTTAATTCCAAATTAAATGTTTACACTTTTAATGTGCTTTAAAGACTTAGATTCTAAATCTAATCCTATTGGGTCTCAAAGCCCAACTAACATCCAATGTTTAATTTAATTCAAGTCAAATGGCTTTCAATTGATTTATTAAGGCTTGGGCTTTGGTCAATGTGGGTCAAACCCAATTACCAAGCCCAAATAAGGAATCACCCTTAAATGCCATAAAACCAATTTTAAGCCCATAAGGCCCAATTAAATTTTTAAAGCCCATTATATTATATTTGGACTTAATGGAGTGATTTAGGCCCAAATTGGATCCAATCCTTTTGCCCAAATCTACTTGGTCCACCCAAGCCCATTATGCCCAAATACAATATTAAAAGCCCAATTCACCAATTAAGCCCATTAATTAAATTTTAATATTCCAAACATTAAAGTCCAATTATTAAAGTGTAAAACCAAGATTAATATATTAAACCAAATATTTCAAAAATACCCATTTAATTTATTAATCATCTATTTTTCAAAATAAATGTCCAACATTAATTTTAAAAAAAATCAACTCCTTTACATGTCCATTAACATTCGGCCAAGGTGAGTTTTTTGTGTCGATTTGTTTTTCAATCCGATTGAATTACTAATCTACGTCCCGTATACGTTCTAAGTCATCCAATGATCTTAAACAAAAAAATTCCAATCCACTCCAAGTAGCAACACATTCGGCCAAGGCATGAATTTGGGGAAAGAATCATCCAATGCATTTTTCATAAAATTGATTTCATATTATGTCATTTTACATACATATAAGCATACTCATTCATCAAATTTCACAAGAACATGCTTCAATCAATTTTACCCAAATTTTAACCTGAAGTATTTCATGCTTAACCATGGCTCTGATACCATTGTTGGTTTCTATAATATGTCCCAAGGAAAGATTAAGCATTTAAATACAACAATGAATATATATATTAAAAGATGAAGTATGGCGGAATCATACTCACAAAGAACGGAATGTGGATGCGTTGATGAAACAAAAATTTTCTCCTTTGTGCAGTGAGTGTTTCGGCCAAACAGAAAGAGAAGCTCCAAGCAATTTTTGATCCTTCAAGCTCTAAGATTAGTTTCCCATAACACCTTTGTATGATCCCTTGATGGTGCTAGCCTTGTGTGTGATTTTATGTTCCAAACAAACACAAATTCTTCAAGTTTTTTGCAACAAAAACAGAAAAGTGGAGAGGGCTGTGAAACTTCACAGTTTCGGTCAAGAAAAGAGAGGAGAGAGAGGGATTTGATTTCAAAAATCAATTTATATTTATGCCATAATATTATTAAATTAATAATAAACTTATGACACAAATCATGCAATGGCTTAGAGTGTCAAACACTCAATTTCCATGCAAAACCATTGAGTGCATTGTACACTATCTCCATGCAATGCATCACAATTAAATAATGCATAATATGACATGTGTCATGTGGGCCCCCCACGTTTCCAAATGAAAGTGGGCCCACGTTCACTCACGCGTTCGGGTTCGATATTTCCGAAATACCGAACTTACGTCGCGACGTTAATTAAATCAAATTTAAATAAATGATTGCGCCTAGCGAAATTATTATTTACGTCGCTAACGAATTAATTCTAAATTAACTCGTTTGCCCGAATTAAAATCTAATTTTAATTTCGCGTCGAAATCGAATTTCGATTATTATATCGAATATAATAATTTTACGATTAATTCCAAATTAATCGTTCTCTCTCTATTTATAGTACTTTATCCAAGAAAAGTCTCTCCGTAATTAATCCAAGATTAATCGAGTTTGAATCATACGTCATTGGTGAATCTTCGGGAAGCGACCCAAGAGATCTCCGGATATGTTGGCAGTAAATACGGTCGTCGGATATCCGAACACGTACGTACCTCGTACTACGTTTTTACCGATTCACAAGACAAGGTTGGCTTCTAGCAAAGCGCCATGCCTACCCAATTCTCCAGAAATATTCTTATAGGAATATCAGATCTATATCAAGCGTAGTATACCGTAGTATTGCGTACATCGATCCAGTATCGGACGATCACATGTTAGGCCTGGGGCTGGAAATGTGTCTGCCCCGTACGAAACATTTATCGGACATCAAGCAACTAGTCTCTTTAAATCGGACAATCCTGACCTGGTCATATTGTCCCGACGGTTGCAACATTTTATAGAGTACTAGTTCTGTGTCCTGCGTGATCATCACCTCCATATGTCTGAAGTGATACTTCCATCTCGACATCACATCCAGTACACTACGATTCTCGATAAACCCAGAAGAGGTGTACACAGAACCGGTTAAGGTCCCCAACCACCAAAACCAAAGTTTATCGATTGTCGCAAGTACTAGCGATGTAAGTCTCAGGTTAAGACCATATACACCTACCCTGATGCGGCCTCCCATAGACACGCAGACATACTACCAATGGGATTCCGCGGGGTCTATCCAGAGCGAAGCTGTTTTCCATACCATCGGTAAAACACAACCTCCTATCGCACTTGCATAAGTATCCAATACTTAAATATATGAGAACTATGCCGTTGTGCCCTCACAACGTGCACAGCACAATACTAGTCTATTCCGCATTATCGATGTCCGATCTCGATAATACTCCGACTAGGGATATTTAATGATTAAACCTTTATGGATTGATACTGTCTCATGTCATCTCAATCCGGTATTAATCATATGGACTTTCGCCATTTATATATCAAAGTAAATAATATTACAAAACGGCAAAAGGCAATTTCATTATCACATAGTTAATTTTGTACAATAATACAATATCATTTACAAACAGTGACGCTATGGGACATAATGTCTAACAATGCGATATAGAACAAAGCCTTCATGATTCAAATACATCCGCGATGGACAAAGGTCTTGACTTTGGCCAACAAACCAGTGCCAATCTTGGATCTTGAGAATGAATCACTCAATGGAAAGAAAACGCTTAATATTTGTTGAGGTTTTTCGCGTAAATTAGCAACCAATTTATTATCTTTAATTAGGTCTCATTATACACCCTTAATCATGCATTCTAAAAGCATAATAAGGCACGATAAAATTAATAATGATATGCGGATGGATATATAACAAATTATTCCTAGAACAAATCTCTCTATTTCCTCTCTCATGCTAGCACTATTCTTACTTCTAACCCAATTACATAATACTTCTAAAGAAACCTCATTTACATTGATGGGAATTGGTGAGAAGAGAAATCCAATGAGAAAATAGATAATAGGCTGGACACGTAGGTCCAATTTAATAAATTCTAAATTTATTACAACAATTTCCAAAATTGCCCTCACCTTCTAATATCCATCCGATATACATTATTCGTACATACATCCAAGTATTCACACAAAGCATGTTATTCAATCAATCTAATCCAATTAATTAATCTTTGATTATTGACCATCCAATGTTCATACAACGATTTGATTTGCGCGAGTCCAACTCGTTTAAGAATAATACTCAAAGTAAGTATTCTGAATTATATCGAACTACAATTTTAAATCCAATTTAAATTGTATCCAATACTAATTCATATTTAATTCTAAATTAAATAATTACACTTATTTATGTGCCTTAAAGACTTGGATTCCAAATCCAATCTTAATGGGTCTCAAAGGCCCAATTAGTATACAATAATATTCAATTAAAGTCCAATGGGCTTTTAATAATTCTTTAGGCTTGGGCTTTTGGCCAAAATGGATCTAACCCATAATGCCTAGGCCCAATAGGAATCACCCTATGCCATAAAATCAATTTTAGCCCATTGGGCCCAATTAAATTATTAAAGGCCCAATAGTTATATTTTGGACTTTATGGAAATGGTTTAGGCCCAAATATAATCCAAGACTAAAATTTTGCCCAACCAAGTCCATTAGCCCAAATACAACAATTAAATTAATACAGCATTCTAAATTATATATTAATTCAATTAAAGTGCAATCACCATAATTAATTAATTAACCTAATGTTTCCAAAACATTAATTTAATCTAATTAATCATTCCTAATTCCCACATTCATGTCGAACACAAAATTGGGGCAAAATCAATTCTATAACATGCTTCACATCTCACGGCAATACATGAAATTAACATCCAATTTTGAATTCAATCTAATTAAATTAACAATTAACATTCAATTTCTTGTGAATCAACATATCCAGTTGTTTAATTCAAAAAATTACCATGAGCAATTCCTAGGGTATTCGGCCAAGGTATAGATTTTAGGGAAAAATAATCTAATCCATTTTTCACAAAATCAATCATGCATAACTCCAAGTCATCATCATCCAACCATGTCCAAACAACCAATTTAGGCATTTACAAGCTCCAAGCAAAAATCCCTAAATAAAGTCTATAAACCCTAGAAATTAAATCATGCTTAGATCTCGCTCTAATACCATTGTAAGTGTCCTAGACATGCCACGGGATCTCTAAGCGTGATTCGTGTGTGAATAATAATAAAAAATAAGTTACGGAAGACTTACATTGATCGGTTGAGTTCAAAACTTTTCATGAATGTTGAAGCTTCCAAGCTCATGGGTGAGTATCCCTATCACCTTAATTTGACTCCCTTATGTGCTAGCAAGAACAAATGGAACAAATTTTATCTCTCAAGAAGAAATAAATTTACCCGAGAGAGAAAGGCAATCGCCCCTTTTTGATGGAAGGCAATTCGGCCAAGCTCTAAACAGAGGCCAATCCGAATTGGTTTGTCCAAAAGAAGCCAAATGCTCTCCGCCAAAATCAAAGAGAAGACAATCAAATTGCTTTTCTTTCCTTCAACTTTTTAAAGCAAGTGTGTCAGAGGGCAATTGAAAAAAGTCAGAGTGCTTTATAATTTTTTTCGGCAATTAATTAAAAGCCAAAAGAAAAAGCAGCGGCCCTCTCTTTCTTATTCAATTCGGCATTATTTATAGTGGCCATTCGGCCAACTACCAACCAAGGTCATTCGGCCTTAATCAAATAAAGGCCATTCGGCCTAAATTTCAGAGAGAGAGTTTAATTTCCAAAATTAAATGTGTTGAGTGTTTTTTAAGTTTCCATCAAAACCCATCATTAAATCAATCACCAAAGGTGACTAATGATGTAAGTGAAATGGGCCCCATTTTAAATTCAAAATTCAAGTGGACTTGCTTAACACATTTTTGGGCTCGGGTTCGTTTAATCCGATTAAACGAATTTTCCGTCGCGATATAATTAAATCCAATTTAATTAAATAATCATACCCAGTAAAATTATTACGGAAATCGTTCGCGAATTAATTCCAAATTAAATCGTTCGCTAAAATTAAAATCCAATTTAATTTCTCATTGAAATCCGATTTCAATTATCCAACACCTTAACCATACTTAAATGAATCAATGTGAAAGGTTTTCTTTTATGTTTGAAGGAATACCTATTTTGAAAACCATCATACAAAACCTTCTTATTGTACTGCCAATGCCTATCCAATAACATATGACAAGCTTGTATCGACACCATATCACATAACACCTCATCTTGATAACCTCCAATGCAAAAGCTCACTAACACTTGGCTCTTCACCTTGACATTCCAACACTCATTCATCCACTGTAAAGTGTAAGGGTTTGGATGTTTAATCATAGGTAACCCTAACTTCTCAACCATGTATGTACTCGTGAGGTTAGCACAACTTCCTCCATCAATAATAACAAAGCAACCATTGCCATCCAAAACAAATCGAGTGTGAAAGATATTAGATCGCTGATCCTTATCCTTTCCCTAATCTCTTGGATTGTCAACACCCTCCTGTTGCAACCCTATGTGGATACATATCACCTTTATCACTCACATCCTCCAAATATGGCATCTCATTTTTTGGTTCCCCATATATGGAATCTAACTCTCCTTCTAGACCAATAATTAAAGTGTGTTTGTTAGGACACTGTGATGCTATATTTCCATTACACTTGAAACAATATACATCTCTAGTCCTAGGCACCACAACTTCATATTTTAATTTTTGTTTAGTCACCTTTGCAAACTCATTTTATTCTTTATCCCAACTACCCTTCCATACGAATGATGACTGTAAAGAAAATTTGGAGGTCGATTTCCTTCTCAACTACCTCTCGACCTCGATGGCCATATGTAACATCTCCTCGAACTCCACACAATGGGGAAACTCTAGTATATTGGTTATTTCCCTATTCAATCCACATAAAAAACCTCACCATAGTGGCCTCCATATCTTCTACTAAATTTGCTCCAATCACAGTTGTAATACACAAGAAATTTTGACATAAATATCGATGACCACTTCATTTTGGATGACAAAATACATGATATAAATCATGGTTGAGTGTGTATGTACTTGGAGAATTATTTTTCGGACATTCGATAAATCATTTGCAGTTCCAGTATGAAATTATTCTTCTTACGTTTCGTAACAGATAAATTTTAGTACTTTTACCATAACTTTGGTTACCAATGTCCGATTTTAGTGACCATGGTGGAGTTTCGAAGAAAAGACCTAGATCTACAACTTTTATGTTGAACCTATTCCCAAATACGGAGCATATATATGTCAAAAATATGAGAATAATAGAATACACTGTAGCATTTCGGGAATTATCTAGAAAATTCACATGTGACTTATAAAAATTATTATTTATTTCAAAAAAATAAAAATCTACCACTGGTATAAATTGGAACCAATGTTTATCATCTTTAAAATAAAATATAAGGTAGCCATATTTTTTCTTCTTCTTTCACGCCATTTTTATTTCTTTCTCACCTTAGCAAATTTTATCCACCATTTTAGAAGGAATCATCCATATCTTCAAGGATTAGCACTCATAAGTAAGTTCCAATTCTCATTTTTTTTGTTTATTTTGATGAATTTAGAGCTTATGTATTTTTCCCCAAATTCAAAAATTAGTGAATGCATGACTTTATTCTAAGCTTTGGATTAAATATGTGTATATGCATTTGTGAGCCTATTATCATGCACTTGAGTTCAATTTATGGAAATTAAAAAATTTAATTTTCTCCCCTTTTATGACCGAGTAGGGAGCTCTTTTGTTTTAATATTTTTATTGAATATTGTTTAAGTTTTGAAGGTGATGGTGATGGTAAGAGCATGAGGGGGGAAATAATGGTTAGGAGATATTGAATATGCTTGAAGTATTACATGAGGGGGCTGGCCAAAAGCAGTGAGTTGAGTGGAGAAATGATGGTTTTTGGTTTTGAGTTTGAAGGTAATATGTAGTGGTCTATGCTTTGGGTGATGCTAGTTTGTAGAGTTTGCTTGGACAAGTTGTAGTAATGGTGTTTAAATAAGCATGTTGCACACCAAGTGTTTGATGAATTGTTAAACTTTGATATCGTTGATTAATTGATCAATTTTCTGCATGATAATATGTATTTAACTTGTTAAGCATGGATGTAATGGCTAAGTTAAGTAAAGTTAATAGAGCAATGAATGTAATATTATGGGCAGTGAGATTCAATTAAGACAATTTCTAGACATGATGTGCTATTTAGGTTATAACATGAGTTTTAGGCATCCATTTGCCAAGGTGTAAAATTTTGAGTAAAATGAACACATAAAAAGAACAAAATATTCAAAAATTGGAATTTTTGAACTTTATATGAATTTAGGCCGAAATTTAGATGTTGGTTGCCCTACATATGCTTTAGTTTATGTCTTACCTGAGCAACCTATGATGATATGTTTATAAGTTGAGTTGTGTAGGTCGAAATCCAGATCTGTATAATTCTGGATAAACTAGATACATATGGGAATAACATATCCGAAAATCAGATTTGTTGGTCTTAAGGTGAGGTTGAACCGAATTTTTGAAATTGAGTGACTTGCTGCATTTGCATCAAGTGTTTTCTGAAATTTCCAGAGTTGACTTGCTGCGAAAAAAGATTTGCTTTCAGACAAAGAAAATAATTTTCAGAAAGATGAGTTTACTTGTAAAATGATATGATTTTGATTTCAGAAAATAAATTTTTCATAAAGCCTTTTTGTTCCCATTTTAAACATTCTACTCACTAGGTTGTTCAAACGATCTAACCCCCCCGGCCCCTGCCCCACTCTCCAATATTTTCTGTTTTACAGGTCTATTCAAAATACGAGCTAGAGAGAGTGGATACTAGTGGAAGTCACTAGGGTTAATAGGTCCACACATCAGTCAGGTCTGAGGTATAAGGATCAGCCAAAGTCAATGTTTAAGAGTTAAAGTACAAGTCATGTAAAAGCTACTTGAGAGTCATTATTTAAGGTTGTCAGAGACAAAGTTACTAGAATTTAGCATAGCAAGTTCACAGTTGTAAAGACAAAGTTTACTTAATGAAATTAAGTTGGGCAAGTAGCTCTCAACTGTAAGTGTGTGATTTATGTTTGTCAAAAAATTAGAAAAACAGTATAGTTGAAATAGTCTATCAGTTAGTTAGAGGCTAAGAGTGATAGGGTGACCTATCTCATGCCGGTAGCATCTCCAAGAGGGAGATGTTACAAAGTTGGTATCTGTAACATCCCGCCGAGGGCAAGATGATATCAGAATGAGATAGGATTAACTCATCTCCATAAGCCTCCAAATTTATAGAAAATCAGGCATGATGTATCTTAAAACTGGACAACCTGGATCACATTCCATCATCAAAATGAATCTAAGAAAAACATTAAACAAACAAAAGAACCTCATGTACACACAAAACACATCAAAATCAACCGTTAAGGGATCTGTGCCCATATGATCTACCAATACTCAAGGGCTCTAGGCCCACAATATCATATACAAATTAAAACTTTAACTTAATAAATACATAACAGTGTGCTCAGCATGACGATTAACATAATAATCATATATCCTAAACCTCTAAGACTTTCTCCCAGGACACTTACAAGGGTGACTGCCACTTGGGTGATCCACGTCTCGAGCATAACCTCTAAAGCTGTCGTGGTTGAACTGTCTTAAAGCGAACCTGCAAAACTAGCAAATTAGTTTGATGTGAGATATAAAACTCAGTAAGTAACCACGCTAGTATTACAAACATAACATACAAGTCAATCACATTAGAAGTTTTTCAGAATTACCACGTTATTACAAGTTTAGAATTATCATCTTTCTATTATCCTTTATATTTTACCCAAGTCAAATTTTCATATTTACATATCTACATATGTGCCAATCGAATAGCTAAACATCAAAAGCATACAAAGAAAAACTCGAATACCACAGAGTACATCATTTAACATCAAATCCACTTCAATCATGTGAAACATCAAGTCATATATCTATACTTTTATCACGAATAACCATCTTTGAAATATCATCACATCGATAAGTCAAATGAACTTTCTTTAACTCGATAATCTTACGATAAATTAACATTCATGACTTATCGCTTTCACACATACCATTTCAGAAACCATGGCTCGCTTCTCTTTCATTCATGCAAATCTAATTTTTAAAATTATTGCTTAGATACATGCCTAGTACCTCAAGCTTACAAACTCATTCAGTCTATTTCACCATATACGTACATACGATAACAAACTTAGCAAACATATTTCCTAATATCTTATACTCACATCAGCATTCCGGTTATTAATTCATTCCACAAAAACATACACAGTCTATATGTATCACGGGTTATATCATACACACACATAAACTCAAACACATATACAAGCACCGTGTAACCGAAAATGAAGCATACATAACAACCAATATATCAAAGAACACATAACCAAACAATACATACATATGGCTGGCTTACACATATAATGCTCGTACGTGACTCATTACCTATTTTAAAATAGGTATGAGATGAATTCTGTCCGAACAGATCCCTAATCAGCTCAACTACTATACCACAAGAACAACAAATAATTAAACATACACACATGCGCACATATCACGTAACACAAACTCTTCGCACGAATTCTCACACACAAGCACATACATGCCACTCACTCCAAGACATCATTCAAATACTCATATACATACATATGTTTCAAACATACGAATATATATATTATTACGAATACAAATGCCATAACTTTAATAGTCCTCATATCTTTCATTTACCGATCAAACATACTTAGTTTCATATTTTCTATTTGGAAATCTTGATACATAACATATTAATTAAACATATTCGTTCAAGAAATGCTTAGCTTATACTCATTCCTTATCACACTTAACCATTCCAAACTCTATATAAATAAATCGCATGTATAAGATAATAACAACTTATTCATATAGCGTACATATACATCAGCTAATACTAATTCGGAAATCATGGTTTGTTCCATTTACCGATTCTATATACCCAACCTATACATATCTTAACATCATATGCATATACGAATATATGTTCATATACTTATACATTTACATATTCATTTACATACACGCATTCATATCGTTACAGGTTCATACCCTTACGTACAGCCATACACACATAAACATTAAGCTCATCAAATATTTCACTTCATATCAAAGCATTAACAAAAATCTATACTTGTGGTGGTCGATAAACTTAACTTTACATGATCTTGAACTTTGTCTCAAAAGTATCTCATAACTATCACTGTCTTATCCTAAACATTTCAATCATATGTATATATATATATATATATATATATATATATATATATATATATATACATATATATTTAAACACAAATCAAAAAATCAAGTACTCTTTGCATGAGTTACTTAGTTGGCTTCACAAGCACTCCAGGTCTTAGTCTAGTCTGCCAAAACAAATGGTGAAATATCATTAGAATCGCAACTTACAGAATTCTCAACTTAACTTTGACAATGTTCTGGATCCTTATAGGATAATCGAATCAAGTCCGATTTAAATATTAACATTTCCAATAATCATAAAATATCATTACAAACTAACTCGAGCCACTAGTTAACTTAAATACTTGATTTACGTATTTTTAGAAAATCTTCCGAAATAGTTTCCACAAACGCTACAGAAGGGTCACGAACCTTCCGAACCTGCCCGGATTTATCTGAACATTATCTTACCATCATATATATCTTATATCTATCATTACGATAAAAAAACACATTAATACACGGAAAACCCACTTTTACCGGAAACATACATAATCTACGGATCGATCCAACTCATTCCGTTTTCAGTCACATTCTACCAAATGCACATATTCAGTATATTAATACTCAAACAATTCAACTTATATCATTACACAACTCTATGAAGCTACTGAGAACATATGACATTTAAGGACAACGAGAAATTAGTGAATATTTACTGAGAGGTCTTACCGAGATTTCGAGGGCATATACGTACTCCAAACTATCACACGAATGCGGGAATCGACAAAATTATGATCGGAGTTACTGTTTATTCATGGGTTACTATTTACAGAAGCTTCCTTCCTCTTTTCGCATGCCACCGTGCACGAAACGAAAAAGACATCGTTGCCTACTTGTAGTACTATTCGAGAATTTCAATTTACCAGGTGGCTCAGGCCATGAAACGAAGTGACGAACCGGGATCGGGATACCCATAACTCGCACGTCTCTCTCTTGCTGTCGTTCGATGGCATTCTGGACTGCCGTCGACCACTACATGATGGAGGGGTGGTCGGTACACATCGCTGGCCAGTCGCATCGGCCGGCGGTGTTTGATAGGCCCCCAACGCAACCAGCTGTTCACAAACGTGTTTTTGGGAGATGGGTAGTCGAGTGAGTGTTTTAGTGAGGTTATGCCCATTCGTAATTCCAACAAACCTTAAGATATTTATAGAAAAGTTTTAAAAATTATAATCTGACCCCACGAAATTACTTCTATGTCCCTACCATAGGGCTTTCTCAATAATTCATAATTTTGAAGCCCTTATGATGTAAATTTTGAAAATTGTTCAACACGAAAGTTGTTTGTCTCAAAAAACAAGTCTGATGGTTTAAGAATTAGCTCAATTGTAGTTCATTTTCTATTTTTATATCTGAATTATTAAATTTTTACGCGTATAATGACATAAACAGAAATCACGTAACTGGTTCTCGAAGCCACGTATTTTCGAACGCAATAAAACTTCATTTTAAGACATCCTGATCTATTTTCCAACATATAAACTCTTATTTTTGAATAGTTGTAGACACTGAATTTTTGCATAGAAGCCTGATGATGATCCTCGTATGGAGGCATTACCCGATAAGTTGTGGAAGTCGCGGGAAACGGACGTCGGAAGGAAAATGCAAAATAAGTACATCCTCGGATTTAATTCGTTTATTTGGTCTCGGGTTCGCTCAATGGATCTCCGTTTTAAATGTTAGCCTCGGCCCAAAATTCCCGCAACCCACACCAAGCCACACGCCTAAGCCCACATACACACACAAGCCACGCCCAGCCCACAAAATCCAAGCCACACGCCCAAGGCCCACAAAATCCAATCCAAAATATTCAAATCACATTTAACACATGCCAAATCTAAATAAATCACCTTCCAAATTAAAGATATTCCCCCACCAAAAATACACAAGACTCTTTCCGTAAATAAATTAATTAAATGCATCCTCTTGATGGCTTGATTTGTTTCCTTGTTTTCAAATCCCATCCACATGAGAAACCCTAGCACACTATTATAAAAGACACCAAAATCCAAACCTTATTCTCTTCCTTGGATCTCACTCACGACAACAGAACTAAACCCAAACTTCACATCTCTCAACTCTCGGTAACCGCCACCACAAATAAACTCCCTCACGCACCAAACATAAACCTTACATTTTTGCACTTCTTTGTTTATATGGTTATGGAATTATGTATTTGCCTTAATTTTTATTTACGTTTATTGATGTGCAAACTTGTGTGTTGATTAAATTATCTTGCATTTGTTGCATAAGACTTGGTTATATTATTGAAAAAATCCTTTCATTACAATTGGCATAAGTATGGGACCATTCCGAACCCAACGGTTTGAGGTATTCCCTTGCGAGGGGTGAGTGCGGCCTTAAATCATTTCCCAGTTCACAATGGGTGGCGACTCCATTTATTCTCCAGTTTAGTCCCCTGCGGGCTACTCCTTACTCCCAGTGGGCCGCGAGCCCGGACAGCGCCGCACACCTCTGTACCGTGCCTACAGTCTGGTGACTCCACTAGGGATAGAGAATCGGCCCCGAAATAATGTCTTGTAATGTTTATGATTTTTACTTTAATTAACCTTGTCTCATATATTTTGCATACCATTTCTTACCTTGATGACATCATGTATCGTGAAGTCATTTTCGCTCGAAGAGGCGGATCGTTATATGGTATCATCACTCGTTGGCATGTACCTTAGGGTATAAAAAGGGTGCGCTCACTTGGTCGCTCGAAATCTTGAGTGGGGAGACCTAGTTGTGGACAACCGAAGAGATGGATCGTTATATTCTATCATTTGAAGTTGTTTAGCCACGTTATCACAAAAGTGTAAACCTGTTGGGCCTTTTTCAACTGGGACAAGTTTGCACCTCGCAATAATATGATTGAATGATTTGAAATGATAATGGGCCAACTTGTATGAAAACCTTGATGGGCTTAGAAAATCTAATCATAATATAAATATGCTAGAAGCATGAGTCCGATACCCACACTGGATTTCATCCAGAAAGGATACGCCTTGTTACGGTATTTTTGTATATTGTTGGATGCTTCCAAGTTCATCCTGTAAGCACTGCATTTTTGCATATAAGTCCCGATGATGAGTCTCGTATTGAGACGCTACCTCTTTGATTGAGAAAGCCGCGGAAACGGACGTTGGAAGGGTAAAGTTGGAAATTAGCATTTGGTCGGATTTAACTCGCTTGTTTCGTTTCGGGTTCGCTTGTTGGACCTCTATTTTAAAACACACCAAACCCATTAAATAATTAAAACATTTAAAACATATCTCACAAATTAAATAATTAAAACATTTAAAATATATGTCACAAATTAAACTTAAATTAAATTAAATTAAAACACATTCACAAATTAAAGCTAATTAAATTAAATCAAAACCAATTAAATAACTAAATTGAAATTTAATTAAAACTAAATCTAAATCTAATAATTAAACCAAATTTAATTAAAACAAATTAAAGTGAAATTAAATTAAAATCAAATTAAAGTAATCACTCCTCTAATTTAGGAAATTCCCACCCAAATTATAATTATTCCTTGCCTTTAATAAAATAAATCCTCATTTAATTGATTTTGTTCCCTTTTAAAAACCCATGTACAACCCTAATAACCCAAACCCTAACCTGCTACTATAAAAGATGACATAAACTAAACTCTCCGGATCCTCTCTCATTCTCCCTCACTGATTCGGCACTTCAAAAGACCAATAAACCCTAATCACACGTGAAGAAGCCATTTTTCAAAGCCTTTACAGCCTGCCCTTCTCTTCCCTCTCACCTCAACACAAAACACCCATAATTCAACGTCACCATTAAAAACCTCACAGCCAAGCCTTCACTCAAACGATGCAAACACTCAGCCTCATTCACAACTCGCCACCTGCCCTTCAAGGTCATCAACAAATTGCCGCATAATTACCCTTCATACTGCTGGCTGCCTTCAAATAACAAGCCTCACAAATCAGCCAATTGACTCACGCAGACCTGCTTCCCTCATCAACTCATCAGCCACTACCCATAACCCTCACGCACCAAGAACCCATCACCCACTCACGCTAAAAAAAAGACCAATCGCCTTCAACGGTCCACGCCCACTCACAGCCTGCGCACCCCTTAGCAAGCCACGCTCAACCCACACTTTGCACTCACTCACGTTGCCCCTTAACGCAAGAAGCCACCTTGACCTGCTCCCCTCGCCCCAAAACGTCTCAGCAACTGACCGACAACACAAAGGCCCTTTTAGCGCATCATCAACCCTCATGTACGTTGCCACACACCACGCACCAGCGTACCCCTCACCCTCACCACCCTTCTTGCCACTGCCCCCCAATCAACACCCATCACTCCACGTTTCACCCTAAATCTCAGCCAAACTTCACGCAATAACACTCATCAAGCTAGCCAATTTCCCGCACATAAAACTGCCTCCAACCAGCCCCATCATTCACGCCTGTTTGTTCCTCATCCAGCCCCTTTATTCTGCCTTAATCACTCACGCCAAAACTGCCTCCAACTAGCCCTTATTGATCACACAAACTGCCTCCAAATCAGCTCTATAACTCATGCCGAACTGCCTCTTTACTGCCCTGAAATTTAAGCCCACTGCAGCCCCCTTCACAGCCCCTATAAACTTACGCACACAGCCCTCTACTGCCCCTATTGTGTCCACGCAAGTCAGCCTCTTAAAACTGCACCTGAAATACACCCCAAAAACAGTCCCCAAATCTCTGAAAACAGTCCCCAAAACAGTAGCCTAATAGACCTGAAACAGTAACCAGAAAATACCCTTAAAACAGTAGAGAAACGGAGTGAAAACAACAACCCGAGCAGTGAAACCGCGAGGAAAATCGTGGATTAGTGAACCAGAAAAGTTACGGAGTAACAATCCTTCCGACGGCCGTGTAACGCGCTTTCGAGGAACGACAAAAGAGGTTAGACCTGAGGGCACCTTTTTACTTATCTTCCTTCGTTTTATTTTATTTATTTTAAAAATATTATTGCATGAGAGTCGTTTGAAGCATGATGTGATTGTTGGATGAGCGGTATATATGTTCCCTTTTGTGGTATATTGGATGGAAACCCGGACGTAAATTCCGTAGCCGATTCTGAATGGACGGTAGTGCGGTCTGCTCTCAGGATACAACGCCGCGTACCGCTCAAAGATACACATATCTCGTCTCATCTAAATTGTATTTGAGCATGTTATGGTTTTAGGTTGTTTTTATTTATTGTTTAAAGCATGATTTAATTTAGTTCATTATTTAACTTTCAAAGCATGATTATGTATTTAGGTATGTGTTTCTTTATTCCTTATGCATGATGTTTTGTCTAGTTTATGTTCATGTTTAATTAGTTATTTGTTTATTTCGGTTTAATGGCTCAACATGCTCATTGTGTGATATTGCGTGTTCCCGTTTAAAGACTTATTTTCGAGCATGCAAACTTAGATTAGGAGTTATTTTGATGAAAGCATACTTTGGCGTAGATTACCCTTGAGCATGAATGTTGAATAGATTCGGTTAGTTTATTGCACAAATCATATCATCACAAGTGACATAAGTAAGGGACCATTCCGAACCCACGGTTTGAGGTCTTCCCTTGCGAGGGGTGAGTGCGGCCTTAAATCTTTGTCCCGGTTCACACCGGGTGGCGACTCATGTTATTTCGTACTCCCAACTAGGCCGCGAGCCTAGAACATCGTCGTCAGGTTCTGTTGTCTACACATCCCCACGACCGTGATTACCGAAGGCCCATTCGTCGTTTCTAGACAATGGCACGATCCCATAATAGGCTTAATCCATGTTGTAATTGGGTAGCCTTTGTCTTTTACCGATGGAAAGGAACCGAGGGTAGCCAAGGTTCACCCCGTAGCATAAGAGAGAATGATTTGGTGTACCCCACATTGGTACATAAATAAGACATACCTAGGACATAAATAGACTTACCACGAGTGTAGGAGGAATAAGATCAGAAGGATATATGTTGTTTTAATAACCACTTGCATCTCATGCATACACGCATCATGCTAACCCATTGTCTT
This sequence comes from Zanthoxylum bungeanum, assembly GCA_019454045.1. NCBI lineage: Eukaryota > Viridiplantae > Streptophyta > Magnoliopsida > Sapindales > Rutaceae > Zanthoxylum > Zanthoxylum bungeanum. The sequence goes on along the minus strand of SKCR01002291.1, from coordinate 7,413 downwards.
AAAGCCATCATAGATATCCGTTGGTTAGAAAAGAAAGACTTGTCAGAGAGAGTTTAGCAAAAAAAAAATAGAAAAAAGAAAAGAAAAAAGAAAAAAGAATAAAAGAGAATAAAAGAAAAAAAAGAAAAAGAAAAAGAAAAAGAAAAAAAAGAAAAAAAAAAGAGAAAGAAAAATTGTTTGTTTTTAGTCCTTAATAGTTAGGCATAAGTCCAATGATGAAATCGTTTTCTTTAGGGGAAGTCTTAGAAACGATAAGTTCTTGATGTGCTTTTATCTGATACTTTGAGTAATTGATCTATGTTAGACTCGTGAGCACTTAATCATAGGTTTATAGCAGTGAAAACCTAGTAGTCGGCAAGGTGACTAGTTGAAGAAATTGCAGGTCGATGAATGACCATTTTCTTAGATGTCTATCCTGATTTGCTTTGTTTTATAATGTGTGGCATGGTTGAAAATAAAAAAAAAAGTCTCTAAAGCAAAATAAAAATAACCACATATGACCGATAAGCGTGAAGCTACCCATGGGCAAGTATTAGGACCACCATGAGGAGAAATGCTACCTAAATGGTAGATTGTTGGGAAAAAAAGGGAAAAAAAAAAGAAAAAGAAAAAAAGAAGAAAAAAAAAAGAGACAAAAGAAAAAGAAAACCATACCATATTGAGCACGAAAGAGCAATTGCAGAGCATAATGAGACATCTAGTTTTGTTTGACCCATTAATCCCAACTTTTAAACAAAATCATTGAGTTGGCTTACCTAGGAATCAAGCTGTAAAAGAACCTTTGCACACACCACTTTGAGTCTGGCTTAGATCATTTATTCACAAACTCGAATATCAGTTGCATTGAGTGCTTTGAAGATTCTTTGGTCTTATACTAGACATTCTTTGGAAAATAACATGTATAACTATTGGGACTATTTTGTAGCCTGTAATTGGGTATGTTGATACGGAATGCCACATCACGTGATCCACCTTGACCAGAGTGCAAGCGGCGAAGAATAGAAAGCTAAACAAAGTGAAGAATAGAAAGTTAACCAAGTCTGGGGGCGACCAGTCTACCACCTCGGAAATCAAGGACATGACGAGATATGGGATCATGGGACCAAAGAAAACTGAGCAATCGCCAGAGTAGAATTGACAAAAGGAAACCATAAGCAGGCCCAGGGGGCGACCAAAGACTTTTGTAGGCAAAGGGCACCAAAGAGAGCAATGAAGGTCTAACCCATCGGAATAGGAAATACATACATGCATATATGGATACACATCACATACATGCAATTTTTTTTGTGTCTGTTCGCAGTTTTGAAAAAAAGGAAAAATGGCAAAGACAGCATTTTTCGGGAATGATACTAGGGCCGAGGCCCACATTATCAGAAGTTTTGGGAATAATCCCAGGGCCGAGGCCCAGGTTATCAGCAGTTCCAGGAATGAATCCCAGGGCCGAGGCCCACGTTATCAGCAGTTTCGGGAATGAATCCCAAAGCCAAGGCCCACATTATCAACAGTTTCGGGGATGAATCCCAGGGCTGAGGCCCACATTATCAGCAGTTTCAGGAATAAATCCCAGGGCCGAGGCCCACATTATCAGCAGTTCTGGGAATGAATCCCAGGGCGAGGCCCACATTATCAGCAGTTTCGGGAATGAATCCCATGGCCGAGGCCCACGTTATCAGCAGTTCCGGGAATGAATCCCAGGGCCGAGGCCCACTTTATCAGCAGTTCCGGAAATGATCCCAGGGCCGAGGCCCACTTTATCAGCAGTTCCGGAATCCGAATAATCCAGGGCCGAGGCCCACTTTATCAGTAGTTTCGGGAATGAATCCCAGGGCCGAGGTCCACATTATCAATAGTTTCGGGAATGATCTCAGGGCCGAGGTCCACATTATCAGCAGTTCTGGGAATGAATCCTAGGGCCGAGGCCCACAATTCAGCAGTTTTGGGAATGAATCCCAGGGCTTAGGCCCACATTATCAGCAATTTCGAGAATGAATCCTAGGGACGAGGCCCATATTATCAACACGGTTCGAGAATGTAACACCTCTCATAAAGTAACGGTTGGCGAATGAACCACCTCTCACAGTAACGGTTCGGGAATGTACCACCTCACAGTAATGGTTCGGGAATGGACCACCTCATACAGTAACGGTTCGGGAATGGACCACCTCACAGTAATGGCTCAGGAATGGACCACCTCTCACAGTAATGGTTTGGGAATGGACCACCTCACAGTAACGGTTCGTGAATAGACCACCTCTCACAAAGTAATGGTTCGGGAATGAACCAGGAGTCGAAGCACCTCACCACCATCAACTCATTTTGAAGCATCTCAGAATAACAAGTAAGTGAAGCAATAGCTGGCGAGCCCGGTAACTAAAAATGCATGCATGACTTTGATAGGATTGTCACTGTCACATACTGCACAAGTCCCATCAAAGTGGGGGTGACTGTAGACACTGTATTTTTTCATAGAAGCCCGATGATGAGCCTCGTATGGAGGCACTACCAGATAAGTTGCGGAAGTCGCGAGAAACGCACATCGGAAGGGAAAACTCAAAATAAGTACATCCTTAGATTTAATTCGTTTGTTTGGTCTCGGGTTCACTCGATGGATCTCCATTTTAAATGTTAGCCTCGGCCCAAAATCCCCGCAACCCACACCAAGCGACAAGCCCAAGCCAACATACACACACAAGCCACACGCCCAAGCCACACGCCCAAGCCCACAAAATCCAAGCCACACGCCCAAGGCCCATAAAATCCAATCCAAAATATTTAAATCAAATTTAACACATGCCAAAATCTAAAATAAATCACCTTCAAATTATTCCCTAACCAAAAATACATAATATTATTTCCTAAATTAATTAATTAAATGCATCCTTGATGGCTTGATTTGTTTCCTTGTTTCAATCCCATGCACATGAGAAAACCTAGCACACTATTATAAAAGACACCAAAATCCAAACCTTATTCTCTTCCTTAACTCTCACTCACGACAAGAGAACTAAACCCAACCCTCACCTCTCTCAGATCTCGGCAACCGCCACCACAAATAAACTCCCTCACGCACCAAACACAATAAAACCAAACACAAACCTTAATCTCGGCACCCACAGAACGTTCAACCTCACACGCCTCTCCATCTCTTGGCCTCTCCCTCTTAAAATCAAATAACAAAGACCATTAGCCGACCAAAGCAACCCATCAACCAGCAAATACAAACGCAAACAATAAAAGCTTCATCGACCAAATACACAAAGAAAATTGCCACTTCCTAAACTGCCCACTGACTAGACACAAACAATAAGCAACAAACAGCTCATCCACCAATGAGGACAAATCGACACTGCCATACATAAACCGACACAGCCCTTAGTCACGTGAACCAAATCCTTCACCGCCACAAACTAAGACCTCAATCGACTGCCAACAATAATGAAACTGCCCAGCGAAGAAACAACACTGACTGAAACCAAACAACAAATCAATTGGCCAAGCAAAGAAACAACAAGCCGAAACTGCCCCCTAAAATCACCAAAAAACCGCAGTAAAAACAGTCTAAACCAGTCGATAAAACAGTCCAAAACAGTGAAGAAACCAGCAGCCCAAAACAGCGAAGAAAATAGAGAAATTCGCGGCTCAAAACAGCGAAACATGAAATAAAATATTGAACCAGTGAACCAAAAAAGTGACGGAGCATTAACCCTTCCGGCGACGGTGTAACGCATTTCTGAGAAGCAACTTAAAAGATAAGGCCTGAGGGCACCCTTTATTGTTATTTATTTATCTTTTTGGTTATTTATTATTATTCTCTCACATGAATCATTATATTTCACGTCTATTTTTATTGAGTTAATGATTGCGCACTATCTCTTGCGGTATATCAGATGGAAACCCAGATATAAATTCCGTAGCCGAATCCGAATGGACGGTAGTACGGTCTCTACTTGGGAAATAACTCCACGTACCGCTTGGGAAACTTCTAAGCACGTGTTTCATTTTGTTATTTAATTTTGTGTTCATTCATTGTTTGTGTTTTATTATCCTGTCATTTTACTTTCTGCGTGTTATTGCTTTATTTATTCATACATTGCTATCTAGTGCGCATGGGTTAATCATGTTGGGTTAAAGGTCCTCCATTCGAGGGAAATGCCTAAAGGTTACCTTTACCACGATGTTTTTTGCTGCGCCGTATGAATAATACTTGACTGAATGTGAAATACGTTCAATCGGGCATACGAGGTCCCATATAGATGTTGGCCTTGGTCGCATCTCTTTTATTATTCCGTTATATACTTTCCGCATGTTGTTGCTTTATTTATTTACGCATTGTTAATCTACTGCGCATGGGCTAATCATGTTGGGTTAAAGGTCCTCCGTTTGAGGGAAATGCCTAAATGTTTACCTTTACCACGATGTTTTGCTGCGCCTGACGAAGTATACTTGATTGAATGTGAAATATGTTCAAATCGGGCATACGAGGTCCCATATAGATGTTTGCCTTGGTTGCATCTCTTTTATTATTCCGTTATTTACTTCCGCATGTTTATGCTTTATTTATATTTACGCATTGTTAATCTGGTGTGCATGGGCTAATAATATTAGGTTAAAGGTCCTCTATTTAAGGGAAATGGCCTAAAGGCTACCTTTACTACGATGTTTTGCCACGCCGGACAAGTATACTTGATTGATTGAGAAATACGATCAATCGGGCATACGAGGTCCCATATAGATGATGGCCTTGGTTGCATCTCTTTTATTATTCCGTTATTTACTTTCCGCATATTATTGCTTTATTTAGTTATGCATTGTTTAATCTAGTGCGGCAAGGCAGATCGCGTTGGATTAAAGTTCTTCCATTTGAGGGAAATTCCTAAGGCTACCTTTACCACGATGTTTTGCCGCGTCGGACAAAGTATACTTGATTGAATATGAAGTACGTTCAATCGGGCATACGAAGTCCCATATAGATGTCGGCCTTGATCGCATATCTTTTATTATTCTGTCATTTACTTTCTATATGTTATTCCGTCTATTTACTTTTGCGTCGTCATTTGTGTTAGTGATTCTAGGTCTCCAAGATCGAATTAAACAAGCATGAACATGTGTGAATACAACGACGGAAATTGCGAAATACTTACATCGATCGGTTGAGCGACGCGGAGACAACAAAAAGACTTCAAAAATCTGCTTGTACAGTTCGGCAGTGAGCAGTGGAGGAGCTCACTGTTTCGGCCTTCATCATCTAAAACAAGCTCCAATCTTCGTCGTGGTGATTCCCGGCTCATGGGTGGACTTCCCTATCACCTTCGCATTGATCCCGAGTGTGCTAGCATCTCTGTTTTGCCACAAAATCACATTTTTGCTTCCCATTTTTTCTCTCATTGTTCTCGTAGAACTGCCTTCACAGAAGAAGAAAAAGAGCACCCAAGGGCGTGAGAGAGGGAGAGAATTGGAGAGAGAGAGAGTTATTTTGTGTATTAAGTTGTTGTCTTAAAAAGGTAATTGATTTTTATCAAAATCATATACACTTTTTACTTTCAAAAGTCAACTAAATGAATTCCAACAACCTTGAGTGTTTCCACACTAATACACCAACCAAACAACTCAATCAATCACATCAAATCAATTAAGGGTCACATCACTCAAAGTGACATGATTTGACGCTTGATGTGACGTTAGATACGACTAGCGATTTGACGCTCGATTTGACTTGCATGCCCACACGACGATTCGAAATGCGAATGCGCTCGCAAAATAATCTCGGGCTCGGTTCCTAATTCCAAATTAACGAATTTTCCGTTGCTTCATAATTAATGATTACGCCTAGCGAAATCACTATTCACGTCGCTAAAGAATTAATTCTAAATTAATTCGCTCGTCCGAATTAAAATCTAATTTTAATTCCGCGTCAAAATCTAATTTCGTTTATATATTAAATATATTCATTTAACCGATTATTTCCAAATTATCGTTATCTCTCTTTAATTATTTTATCCCAGATAAAAATATCTCCGCAATTATCCCAGATAATTTTTCTCATCTCATCTAATTAATCCCAGATTAATTAAAAGTGCGAGTCATACGTCATCGGTGAATCTTTGGGAAGCGACCCATTAGATCCCCGGATATGTGGCAGTAAATTCGGTCTTCGGACTATCCGAACACGTAAGTACCTAGTACGTTTATACCGAATTACAAGACAAGGTTGGCTTCTAGCAAAGCGCCATGCCTCCCAATTCTCCGAAATATCCTTACAGGAAAAAAGGATCTATATTAGGCGTAGATACATAATATTGCGTATTTCTGGCCAGTAGCGGATGATCACATGCGAGGCCTGGGGCTGGTACAGTGTCTGCCCGTACGAAGCATATATCGGATAACGAGCAACTAGTCTCTTTAATATCGGATGATCATGACCAAGTCATATTATCCCGACGGTTGCAACCTTATATAGAGAACCAGTTCTGTATCCCTGCGCGATCATCAACTCCATATGACTGGAGTGACACTTCCATCTCGACATCACACCCACACACTACTATTCGCGATATACCCAGAATTGGTGTACACAGAAAAACAAAGAAACCAGTTAAGCCCTGGTCGACCTCAACCAAAGTATATTGATTGTCGTAGCATTAGCGGTGCAAGTCTCAGGTTAAGACCAAATACATCTACATTGATTGCGGACTCCCATAGACACATAGTCATACTACCAATGGGATTCCGCGGGGTCTATCAGAGCGAAGCTGTTTCTCGTACCATCGGTGAAACACAACCTCCTATTACACTTACATGAGTATCATATACCCAAATATATGAGAACTATGCTGTCGTGCCCTCACAACGCGCACAAGTGTATACTAGTCTTTGACGCATTTATCGATGTCCAATCTCGATAATGCTCTGACTATGGATGTTTAATGATTTATCCTTCGGGATTGATATGTCTCATATCTTTCTCAAACCAGGAACAAATCACAGGGACCCTCCTATCATTTTATATCTAGGTGATCTAATCACAAATGATAAGAGTGCAATCTCTTTTGTCACATAGTTAATTTGTACAACAACACCGTGATCTGTAAAATAGTGACGCTATGGGTCATAATTGTCCAACAATCTCCCACTTTGGCCTATATCTAGTCACTCGAGTGTCTGACACCCGAACTATGTACGGTTGGCTCAAATTGCTGAGAAAAGGTTTTCGTCCGGATTTGCATGATTATCGTTTGATGGGATTTATACGATCATCACATCGCCACGATGTATGATCCGAACGAATCAATGAATCGAAGTATATATCTGGATCGTTGATGAGACCATTAATTCTTTAGCATTGCTGACGCCTAGCTCACTTGCTATATAATATATCTATTCTAATTAGATTTATTATCGACCCAAATGGCTTCT
>SKCR01002290.1:0-27704 GCA_019454045.1 Zanthoxylum bungeanum | reverse complement strand
ATCTACAATTTGCTCACTCCGGGCTTAGGCTCGAGACGTCACTCTATCAAATAAAGTAACTTCTCGGTCACCCAGGACTATCCTGAGATTTTATTCCCAATTTGAAAATTAAAGCTGTTTAAATACATTTTCACCCAGGATTATGTTTTAACAGTATCTTTCAATTATCTTGATTCTTAGGTCCAACTATTTAATCAACGATTTTAGGTACTATATATTATAATGATTACTATAGTCTAACTATATAATCAACTATAATTTAATTGGTTAAATTCAATTATATTGATTACTATAATCCAATTATAAAATCAACTATAAATGAAATAGTTAATTCAAATATATTGATTACTATAATCCATTATATAATCAACTATAAATGAAATAGTTTTATACAGTCCAACTGTTTTATTAAAACAACATTAAATATTAGTCCAACTAATATATTAATTTATTTGACGAAATATTTGAAATGAGCGCGTATGGCAAGTGACTAAACGAATATTGCAAATTTAATACTTGCCTCCCACTATTTTTCGGCGAGCCTCTAACCCTCTGTTGAGTACTCGGGAAACCTTGTTTCCTAGTGGGCTAGGATCCCGTTAAATAACACACAATCTTGACTTTGGCCAACAAATTGTATGATAATTAACTAGGTAGATCTCTAAGATCAATTGGATCCCATCCAATTCCTAGTTCCAGTAGGTGGACATCCAGTCCGAAACATATATCTTATACATGCAATATATCCAATATATTCTCTAACCTTTTTCCTCTGAATCAATTAAGCCTTGGCTTTGGCACAACAAACTTAATTATCCCAGTTAAGCGGAACACATTGACCATGGAAAGCTTCATAATAGATGTCGATGGACAAGAAGTGATCTTGCCTTTTGCCATCAAATCACAACTTGGACAAGACACCGATATGGAACAAAGCCTTCATGATTCAAACACATCCGCGACGGACAAAGGTCTTGACTTTGGCCAACAAACCAGTGCCAGTCTTGGATCTTGAGTAAGAATCACTCAATGGAAGGACAAAACGCTTAATATGTGTTGAGGGTTTTTTCGCGTAAATTGGCAACCAATTTATTATCTTTTTTAAGGTCTCATCATCATACACCCTTAAACATGCATTCTAAACACATAATAAGGCCCGTATAAATAAATATAATAATGATATGCGGATGGATATTTAAACATATTGTTCACAGAAAAAATCTCTCCATTTCCTCTCTCCCGCTAGAACAAGTATTACTTCTACCCGATTACATAACACTTCTAAAGAAACCTCATTTACCTTGAGGGGAATAGGTGAGAAGAGAAATACACAGAGTCAAGAAGTAATAGGCTGGACACGTAGGTCCAATTTAATAAATTCTAAATTTTTATTAAATATTTCCAAAATTGCCCTCACCCATCTAATATCCATCCGATATACATTATTCAAACATCGCATCCATGTATTCACACAAGCATGTTATCATCAATCTAATCCAATTAATTATCTGAAATTAATTACCATCCAATGTTCAAACAATGATTTGATTTTACGCGAGTCCAACTCGTTTTATCAATAAGTACTCAAAGTACGAATTCTCGAATTATACTAAACTACAACATTAAATCCAATTCAATTTGTATTTAATACTAATTCATTTATTTAATTCCAAATTAAATAATTACACTTTTAATGGACCTTTACGACTTAGATTGTAAATCTAATCGTTACGGGTCTCAAAGCCCAATTAACATCCAATGTTAATTTAATTAAAGTCCAATGGGCTTTTAATTAATTTCTTAAGGCATGGAATTTTTGTCAATATGGGTCAAACCCAAATACCAAAGCCCATTTAAGGAATCACCGTTATATGCAAGAAACCAATTTAGGCCCAATTAAAATTAAAGGTCTATTAAGTCATAATTGGACTTTATGGATATGGTTTTGGGCCCAATTGGATCCAACCAATTAGCCTAAACCAAACTTGGCCCAACCAAGCCCATTAAGCCCAATTACAACTTAAAATCCCAATTCCAAATTTGGCCCAATTAATTAACTTACAAAATTCCAAATTTCACAATTAATTAATTTAAAGTGTATGCCATAATTAATTAAACAATTAACATTTCCAAAACACTAATTTACTCAATTAATTATGCTTAATATCATCAACACATGTCCAACACATTTGAATAAAAAAAATCACATCATTTTCATGCTTTTAGCTCACGGTATTGATGGGGTTTTTATGTCCGATTTCGTTTTCAATCCAATTGAATTACAAATCAACATTTCCCAATTGTTTCAAGTCATCCAATGATCAAAGGAAGAAAAAATACCATGACTTAGGGCAACAATAGCATTCGGCCAAGCCTAAATTTTGGGCAAAAATTGATCCAATCAACTTTTCATGAAATTGATCATATACAACTTCAATACATCATCATTCAAGCATACTCAATCAATCAATTTTATCAAATCATGCTCAAATTGATTTTACCCAAATTTTACCCTAATTTCATTTCATGCTCAAAATGGCTCAAGATACCATTGTTGGGTTTCTAGTTAGTCCCAAGATCGATTTCAAGCAAGAAGCATGTGCGAATACAACAATGAAGAATGGCGGAATCATACTTACATTGATCAGATTGGCGATGCGAGGAACAACAAAAACTTCAAGCTTTTGCTCCATGATCCTCACGGTTTTGGGCTCCAACTTTTGTCCTCCATTTTCGGTCCTTCAAGCTCCAAGCTTGGTGTGTATTCCATGTCCACGGGTGAGTTTCCCTATCACCTTCGCAAGACCCCGAATGTGTGCTAGCACATTGGAAATTTTGCCATAAAATTCCCTTTGCTTCTCCTTGTGTTCTCGGCATTTTCAGATTTTTGAAGAGAAAAATGGCCCTTGGCCAAATAAGGGAGAAGAGAAGAGAGAGAGTTGTGTTGAGTTATCATTTGATTGGTCCAAATTCAATAAAAACATATACCAAAATTTGGAATTTCCAAAAGTCAAAAGGGATAAGGCATTAAGCCATCCAACTACCACTATCAATCACAAGTGACAAGTTGTCACACACTCAAAGGACTAGATATCACATCATTGATTGAGTAGTGATTTGACGCTTGATTGTGACTTGTGGGCCGCACTTGATTCGAAATGCGAGTGCGCCCGCAAACACTCCCGGGCTCGGGTTCAATAATTCCGAATTAACGAATTTTCCGTTGCGACGTAATTAATCAAATTCAATTAAATAATTTTGCCTAGCAATTACTATTCACTTCGCTAAGAATTAATTCTAAATTAACTCGTTCGCCCGAATTAAAATCTAATTTTAATTCCGCTCGAAATCCAATTTCGTATATATATCGAATATATTATTTTATCGATTATTCCAATTAATCGTTCTCTCTCTTTTAAATAATATTTTATCCCAGATAAAATATCTCCGTAATTAATCCAAATTAATTTTTCTCTCTCTTATAATTAATCCCAGATTAATAAAGTGCGAGTCATACGTCATCGGTGAATCTTTAGGAAGCGACCCATGAGATCCCGGATATGTTTGCAGTAAATCTGGTAGTCGGACTATCCAACACGTACGTACCTAGTACTACGTTTTTACCGATTTACAAGACATGGTTGGCTTCTAGCAAAGCACCGTGCCTACCCAATTCTCCAGAAATATCCTTATAGGAATATGTGATCTATATTAGGCGTAGTATACGTAGTATTGCGTATTTCGATCCAGTATCGGATGTCACGTGCAAGGCTTGGGGCTGGATTCGTGTCTGCCCCGTACGAAGCACATATCAGATCTCTGGTAACTATTCTCTATAATCGGATAAACATGACCTAGTCATAATACCATAGCTGCAGCATAAAAGCATCATTCCGTTCCTACGTGATCATCATATCCACTATGACTGGAATGATACTTCCGTCTTGACATCACACCCAATACATTACGATTCTCATATACTAGAAGAGGCGTACACAGAACCTGTTAAAGCCATTGACGACCAAAACCAAAGTATATTTGATTGTCCAAGTATTAGCGGTGCAAGTCTCAGGTTAAGACCAAATACACCTACACCTGATTCGAACTTCCATAGACACATAGTCATACTAACAATGGAATTCTGAGGGGTCTATCTAGAGCGAAGCTATTCCTTACCATCAGAAAACACAACCTCCATTACACACTTGCATGAGTTGTTTTGGAAATCTAATACCATGTCCCAAGATAAAAAACAAGCAAAATATATATAAGATGAACTACATTGAAGTAATGGCGGAAACAATACTCACAAAATAGGAATGTGGATGCAATGAATGAAACAAATGTTGCTCCTTTGTGCAGTGGAGGATTCGGCCAAGATGAAAAGAAATGCTCCAAGCAAAGTTTGATCCTTCCAAGCTCTAAGATGAGTTTCCCATAACACCTTGTATGATCCCTTGATGTTGCTAGCCAAAGTTGTGTGTTAGAGTTCCAAACAAGCACACTTTCTTCTTGTCTTGCCACAAAACAAATGAAGAATTGGAGAGAGCTTTGAGAGCTCACTGTTTCGGTAATTAGAGAGGGAGAGGAGGATTTTATTTTTGTCTCAAAAATCAATTTATATTTATGTCATAATATTAAATTAATAATATACTTATGACACAAACCATGCAAGACTTAGAGTGTCTAACACTCAATTTCCATGCAATACCCTTGAGTGCTTTGTACACTATCTTCATGCAATACATCTTGATTAAATAATGCAAATAATGACAAGTGTCATGTGGGCCCCACATTTCCAAATGAAAGTGGGCCCACGTGCACTCACGCGTTCGGGTTCGATATTTCCGAAATACCGAGCTTACGTCGCGACGTTAATTAAATCGAATTTAAATAAATAATTGCGCCTAGCGAAATTATTATTTACGTCGCTAACGAATTAATTCTAAATTAACTCGTTTGCCCGAATTAAAATCTAATTTCAATTTCGCGTCGAAATCGAATTCCGATTATTATATCGATATAATAATTTTACGATTATTCTAAATTAATCGTTCTCTCTCTTTATATGTATTTTATCCAAGATAAAGTCTCTCCGTATTAATCCAAGATTAATCGAGTTTGAATCATACGTCATTGGTGAATCTTCGGGAAGCGACCCAAGAGACCTCTAGATATGTTGGCAGTAAATCCGGTTGTCGAACTATTCGAACACGTACGTACCAAGTACTACGTTTTTACCGATTTACAAGACAAGGTTAGCTTCTAGCAAAACGCCATGCCTACCCAATTCTCTAGAAATATTCTTACTGGAATATTAGATCTATAACAGGCGTAGTATACCGTAGTATAGTGTATATCGAACCAGTATCGGATGATCACATGTAAGGCCTGGGGCTGGATATGTGTCTGCCCCGTACGATACACATATCGGACATCAAGCAACCAGTCTCTTTGAATCGGATAATCCTGACCTAGTCATATTATCCCGATGGTTGCAACCATTATAGAGTACTCGTTCTGTATCCCTCGCGATCATCATCTCCATATGTCTGAAGTGATACTTCCATCTTGACATCACACCCAGTACACTACGATTCTCGATAAACCCAGAAGAGGTATACACAGAACTCGTTAAAGCCCTGGACCACCAAACCTAAATTTTACCGATTGTCGTAAGTACTAGCGATGCAAATCTCAGGTTAAGATCATATGCACCTACCCTGAAGCGGACTCCCATAGACACGCAGACATACTACCAATGGGACTCCGCGGGGTCTATCCAGAGCGAAGCTGTTTTCCGTACTATCGGTAAAACACAAACTCCTACCGCACTTGCATAAGTATCCAATACTTAAATATATGAGAACTATGCCGTTGTGCCCTCACAACATGCACAAGTGCAGTACTAGTCTATTCCGCATTATCGATGTCCAATCTCGATAATACTACGACTAGGGATATTTAATGATTAAACCTTTATGGATTGATACTGTCTCATATCATCATAATCCGGAACTAATCATAGGGACTTTTACCATTTATATATCAAAGTAAATAAATTACAAAACGGTAAAAGGCAATTTCATTACTACATAGTTAATTTTGTACAATAATACAATATCATTTACAAAATAGTGACGCTATGGGTCATTACTGTCTAACAATCTCCCACTTGGCCTATAGCCAGTCACTCAAGCATCTAATACCTGAACTATGTACATGTCGCTCAAACTTTTCCCGAGGAAAGCCTTCGTCAGCGGATCTGCAATATTATCCTCTGATGCGATCTTCTCGATCTTCACATCGCCACGATGTATGATCTCTCGAATCAGATGGAATCGTCGAAGAACAGTTTGGATCGTTGATGAGACCTTGGTTCCTTAGCCTGTGCTATAGCCCCGCTATGTCACAATACAATGGAACGGGCTCAGCTGCTAACGGAACTACTCCTAATCCAATTAGGAATTTTCGGATCCAAACTGCCTCTTTTGCTGCTTCAGCTGCTGCAATGTACTCCGCTTCAGTTGCTGAATCGGCAACAGTATCTTGCTTGGAAGATTTCCAGCTCACTGCTCCGTTATTCAAGCAAATATGTACCCGGTTTGCGACTTGAAGTCGTCTCTGTCGGTTTGGAAACTTGCATCGGTATACCCAGATACCTCAAGTTCTCCATCTCCATAGATTAAGAAAACATCCTTAGTTCTTTTAAGATACCTAAGGATATTCTTAACCGCCATCCAGTGATCCTGTCCTGGATCGGCCTGATATCGACTGCACATGCTCAAAGCATAGGACACATCAGGTCGTGTACATATCATGGCATACATGATCGATCCGACTGCCGAGGCGAACGGAGTCCGACTCATGTTGTCTCTCTCATCTTGTGTTTTAGGACACATGTCCCTAGATAGAAAGACGCCATGTGATGTTGGCAACAGTCCCTTCTTGGACTGATCCATGTTGAATCTCTTCAACACTTTATCAATATATGTACTCTGGGAGAGTCCAAGTAGCTTTCTAGATCTATCCCGGTAGATCTTTATTCCTAGAATAAAAGCTGCTTCTCCCAGATCTTTCATGGAGAATTTCAATGAAAGCCAAGCTTTCACCGACGTTAACATGGGAATGTCATTGCCTATAAGCAATACATCGTCGACATAAAGGACAATAAAAGTCAGTGCACTCCCACTAACCTTCTTATATACACAAGGATCATCTACGTTTTGAATGAAATCATATTCTTTTATGACCTCATCAAAACGTTGGTTCCATGACCTCGATGCTTGCTTCAGTCCATAAATGGACCGATTTAACTTACAAACCTTGTTTGCAAGTCTTGGTGCGATAAAACCGTCAGGTTGTTGCATATAAACATCCTCCAACAGGTTTCCGTTAAGGAAAGCGGTTTTAACGTCCATCTGCCATATTTCGTAATCGTAATATGCAGCTATTGCAAGCATTATCCGAATGGATTTAATCATGGCAACGGGTGAGAAGTTTCGTCATAATCAACTCCAAGTTGTTGACGATACCCCTTCGCTACGAGCCTAGCTTTGTACGTTTGTACGTTGCCATCCATGTCTGTCTTCTTCTTGAAGACCCATTTGCATCCAATAGGCTTTACGCCTTCTGGTGCATCAACCAGTGTCCAAACTTGGTTGGTATACATGGAATCCATTTCGGCCTTCATGGCTTCTTGCCATAAAGTGGATTCGATACCCTGTATCGCTTCCTCATACGTAGCCGGTTCAGTATCCTCAATAAGATTAATATCTACATGAGGTGAGATCAGGAATCCATACCTCTCAGGTATTACCCTGACTCTCTCCGACCTACGTAGTCCTTGTGTAATGAAGATTGTGGTTCAGTCTCATCCTGGATGGACTGTTCATGTTCCGTTCTTGATTCATTGCCAGGAACAGTATCACTACGACTTTCATCGACGAGTTCTACTTTCCTCCCACTAAACACTGCATTTAGGAATTCCTTCTCAAGGAAAACCGCATGTAGAGCAACAAATACTTTTTCTCTTTTGGGTTATAGAAGTAATATCCTTTTGTTTCCTTAGGATATCCAACAAATAGGCATTTATCTGATTTGGGTTCAAGTTTGGTACCTTCCAAACGTTTGACGTATGCCCAGCAACCCCAAATCTTCAGGAATGAGAAACCTGGTTTCTTTCCTGTCCATATCTCATACGGAGTCTGTTCTACAGACTTTGACGGAACCCTATTCAAAATAAGGATTGCACTTTCTAATAATGTCCCCAGAAGGATATAGGCAGCTCAGTGCGACTCATCATCGACCTTACCATATCAAGCAAGGTACGGTTTCTCCGTTCAGACACACCATTTAATTGTGGTGTTCCAGGAGGAGTCCATTGTGAAAGAATACCATATTCTTTCAAGTAATCTTGAAACTCATTACTTAAGTATTCGCCACCACGGTCCGACCGTAATGTTTTAATACTCTTGCCTGTTTGTTTTTCAACTTCGTGTCGAAACTCTTTGAATTTCTCAAAAGTTTCCGACTTGTGCATCATTAGATACACATAACCATAACGTGATGCATCATCCGTAAAGGTTACGAAGTATCGATATCCACCTCTAGCCTGGCTAGACATGGGCCCACAAACGTCACTATGAACGAGGGCTAACAGTTCAGTGGCGCGTTCACCTTTACCACTAAAAGGTGATTTAGGCATTTTGCCTAATAAACAAGATTCGCAGACGTCATATGAATTTGGATCAAATCCGTCCAAGTACCCACTCTTCGAAAGTGTGGATATGCGAGTCTTGTTGATGTGTCCCAGACGACAATGCCACAAATAAGTTTCTTCTTTTGGATTACTCATTTTGAGCCTTTTGTTTGTTATTTTACATTTTGGAGATTCATTTATATTCAAAATATAAAGACCATTATTTGCATCAGCACTGCAAATTTCTGCATCATTCATATATAAATAACACCTGGTGTTTTTAAATACAAAAGTGTACCCTGTTTGGGTTAACAAAGATACAGAAATAATATTCCTAGTTAAACTAGGAACAAAATAACAGTCATTTAGTTTAAGTACATGCCCCGAGGGCAGTTCCAAAACAAAAGTGCCTACGGCCAAAACAGCAACAGAAGTTCCATTTCCAACTCGTAGATCTACCTCCCCCGAAGCCAGTCTCCTGCTATCATGCAGATCCTGCACATCAGTACAATATGAGAACCACAGCCAGAATCAAAAATCCAATTTTTATTAAGACTGGAAGTAGTCATATTTATCTCAATAACAAACATACCTGAGGCCGGAGCCTTGCCCGCCTGTATGTCCTCCTTATGTCCCTTGTTCATGCGGCAGTCACGCTTCCAGTGACCTCTTTTGCCGCATTTCAGGCAAACATCTTGAGACTTGTCCCTTGGCTTCCCAGAAGCCTTTGTTGACTTGGCCTTGCCTTTGTTCTTATGCTTCTTCTTCTTAACACCCAGTTGCCTTGAGCCCAGCTTTCGGCGTTTGAGATGTTGTTGCAAAGTGCGCCTCGCGCTTGTTGCCTTTCAGAAGTTCTTTCTCTGACTCCTTGAGAATTGACAACAACTCTCCAAGAGTGTCATCCGAATTCATCAGTTTGTAGTTGATGACAATCTGTTTCCAAGTATCGGGTAGTGACTGTAGAAGTACATCTATAGCCAGCTCAGACTCCAAGACTATACCCATATTAGCCAGTTCATCAATATCGGCTATCATTTGAGTCCCATGGACCTCAACAGAACTACCATCA
The DNA here is from genome assembly GCA_019454045.1 of Zanthoxylum bungeanum. Lineage (NCBI taxonomy): Eukaryota > Viridiplantae > Streptophyta > Magnoliopsida > Sapindales > Rutaceae > Zanthoxylum > Zanthoxylum bungeanum. Next base: position 17,934 of record SKCR01002290.1, on the reverse strand, counting down.
GTCATACGGGAGCGAAAGATTCTCTTCACCAACTCGTACCTCGCCATCCGCTTATTAGTGCGGTGAAGATCTTGCAATCTTGCCATCATATTATAAGGATCCAAGTCCCTATTTTGGCGACGAAAGTGTTGAGTCATTGAAGCAAGCATGATCGACTGAGCCGTGTCACAATCATCACTGTGAGTTTTCCATAACTCCAGCTCAAGTGGCTCAGTGGGCTTAGGCCCGAGAGGTCTCTGAATCGTATACAGTATCCTCTCCGCCCCAAGGACTATCCTTAGGTTCATTTCCCAATCAGCAAAGTTTGTCCCCTTAAAGACATTGTCACCCATGATGATGTCACGGACATTTACCTTGCTAGCCATCTTAACTACGATAGTCCAACTATCTAGTTAACGATAAAATGGGTACAGTCAAACTGTTACAAGAAAAATAACATTTTATTAGTCCAACTAATGTTAAAAATTGACGAAATAAATTTTGTAAGCGCGTAAAGCTAAGTATCTGAATGAAATTGCAAACTCAATACTAGCCTCCCACTATTTTCTACAAGTCTCTAACCCTCTGTTGAGTACTCGGGAAATCCAATTTCCTAGTGGGCTAGGATCCCGTTAAATAACACACAACCTTGACTTTGGCCAACAAGTTGTATGATATTTAACTAGGTAGATCTCGAAGATCAATTGGATCCCATCCAATTCCTAGATCCGGTAGGTGGACATCCAAGTCCGAAACATATATATCTAATACATACGTCAATGTATCCAATACATTTTCCTAACCATTTCCTCTGAATCAACTAAGCCTTGGCTTTGGCACAACAAACCTAATGATTCCAGTTAAGCGGACCCATTGACAAGGAAAGTTTCGTAATCAATGTCGATGGACAAGAAGTGATCTTGACTTTGGCCAACAAATCACAACTTGGACAGGACACCGATGTGGAACAAAACTCTCATGATTCAAACACATCCTCAATTGACAAAGGTCTTGACTTTGGCCAACAAACCAATGCCAATTTCGGATCTTGAGAAAGAATCATTCAACGGAAGAAAATCGCTTAATATTGTTTGAGGGATTTTTCGCGTAATTGGCAACCAATTAATTTATCTTTGTTAGGTCTCATCATCATACACCTTAAGCATGCTTCTAAAACATCATAAAGCGCGTAAAGTAAAGTAATAGTGATATGCGGATGGATATATAAACAACTTGTTCCTAGAACAAATCACTCCCTTTCCTCTCCCCGCTAGCACTATTCTACTTCTACCCAATTACATAATACAATAAGAGAAACCTCATTTACATTGAGGGGAATTAGGTGAGAAGAGAATACAAAGAGATAAAGAGATAAGGCTGGACACGCAGGTCCAATTTATAAATTCCAAATTTACAATAATTTCTAAAATTACCCTTCCCTTCTAATATCCATCCGATATACACTATTCATACAACACATCCACATTCATTCATTCATTCAAGGCATGTTATACAACCAATCAAATCCAATTAATTAGTCTTTAATTAGGTGACAATACAATGTTCAAACATTGTTTGCATTTGCGCGAGTCCAACTCGTTTTGAGAATAAATACATATGGTATGAATTCACGAATTATATCGAACTACTCGTTAATCCAATTTAAGTCGTATTCAATACTAATCCTTTATTTATTCTAAATTAAATATTTACACTTTTATTGTGCTTTTATAACTTAGATTCCAAATCTAGTTCTATTGGGTCTCAAAGCCCAACTAACATCTAATGTCCGTTTAATTAAAGTCCGATGGGCTTTCTATTGATTTCATTAGGCTTGGGCCTTGGTCAATGTGGGTCAAACCCAATTTCCAAGCCCAATAAGGAATCACCCTCATTTGCCATAAAATCAATATCAAGCCCATAAGGCCCAATTAAACATAAAAGCCCATTTATTACATTTGGACTTAAATGGTGTGATTTAGGCCCATTTTGGATCCAATCCAAATGGTCCAAATCTACTTGGCCCAACCAAGCCCATTTATGACCAAATATAATAGTTTTAGGCCCAATTCCAATTAAGCCCAATTAACTAAATTTTAAAATTCCAAATTTTATAACTTAATTAATTAAAGTGTATTTTCATGATTAATCCTTTAAATCAATATTCCCAAAATATCAAATTAATCTATTAATCATATTTTTATCTTAAATACATGTCCAACATTATTTAATCAAAAATCAAGTCCCTAATCATCATCAAGCATTCGGCCAAGGTGATTAATATGGTTCCGATTTCGTTTTCAATCCAATCAAGTTACAAATGATCATCTCCATATTATTTCAAGTCATCCAATGTCTTAAAATTAAAAAATCATCTAGTCCACATGCTTGCATGTATTCGGCCAAGCCTCATTGGGGTTGGAAAAATTAATCCAATTTATTTTCCATGAAATTGATGATGTATAATCCATTTAACATACATCTAAGCATATTTAATCAAGCAAACTCATCAAATCATGCTTCAAACATTTTCCCCAAATAACATCCTAATATATTTGCATGCATTTTAGGCTCTGATACCATTGTTGGAAATCTAATAACCATGTCCCAAGATCAAAAACAAGCAAAATATATATAAGAATGAACTACATTGAAGTAATGGCGGAAACAATACTCACAAAATAGAAATGTGGATGCAATGAATGAAACAAATGTTGCTCCTTTGTGCAGTGGAGGATTCGGCCAAGATGAAAAGAAATGCTCCAAGCAAGTTGATCCTTCCAAGCTCTAAGATGAGTTTCCCATAACACCTTGTATGATCCCTTGATGTTGCTAGCCAAAGTTGTGTGTTAGAGTTCCAAACAAGCACACTTTCTTCTTGTCTTGCCACAAAACAAATGAAGAATGGAGAGAGCTTGGAGAGCTCATCACTGTTTCGGTAATTAGAGAGGGAGAGGAGGATTTTATTTTTGTCTCAAAAATCAATTTATATTTATGTCATAATTATATATTAAATAATAATTATTATGACACAAACCATGCAAAGACTTAGAGTGTCTAACACTCAATTTCCATGCAAACCCTTGAGTGCTTTGTACACTATCTTCATGCATACATTGATTAAATAATGCAAATAATGACAAGTGTCATGTGGGCCCCACACGTTTCCAAATGAAAGTGGGCCCACGTGCACTCACGCGTTCGGGTTCGATATTTCCGAAATACCGAGCTTACGTCGCGACGTTAATTAAATCGAATTTAAATAAATAATTGCGCCTAGCGAAATTATTATTTACGTCGCTAACGAATTAATTCTAAATTAACTCGTTTGCCCGAATTAAAATCTAATTTCAATTTCGCGTCGAAATCGAATTCCGATTATTATATCGAATATAATAATTTTACGATTAATTCTAAATTAATCGTTCTCTCTCTTTATATAGTACTTTATCCAAGATAAAGTCTCTCCGTAATTAATCCAAGATTAATCGAGTTTGAATCATACGTCATTGGTGAATCTTCGGGAAGCGACCCAAGAGACCTCTAGATATGTTGGCAGTAAATCCGGTTGTCGAACTATTCGAACACGTACGTACCAAGTACTACGTTTTTACCGATTTACAAGACAAGGTTAGCTTCTAGCAAAACGCCATGCCTACCAATTCTCTAGAAATATTCTTACTGGAATATTAGATCTATAACAGGCGTAGTATACCGTAGTATAGTGTATATCGAACCAGTATCGGATGATCACATGTAAGGCCTGGGGCTGGATATGTGTCTGCCCCGTACGATACACATATCGGACATCAAGCAACCAGTCTCTTTGAATCGGATAATCCTGACCTAGTCATATTATCCCGGGGTTGCAACCATTATAGAGTACTAGTTCTGTATCCCTCGCGATCATCATCTCCATATGTCTGAAGTGATACTTCCATCTTGACATCACACCCAGTACACTCGATTCTCGATAAACCCAGAAGAGGTATACACAGAACTCGTTAAAGCCCTGGACCACCAAACCTAAATTTTACCGATTGTCGTAAGTACTAGCGATGCAAATCTCAGGTTAAGATCATATGCACCTACCCTGAAGCGGACTCCCATAGACACGCAGACATACTACCAATGGGACTCCGCGGGGTCTATCCAGAGCGAAGCTGTTTTCCGTACTATCGGTAAAACACAACCTCCTACCGCACTTGCATAAGTATCCAATACTTAAATATATGAGAACTATGCCGTTGTGCCCTCACAACATGCACAAGTGCAGTACTAGTCTATTCCGCATTATCGATGTCCAATCTCGATAATACTACGACTAGGGATATTTAATGATTAAACCTTATGGATTGATACTGTCTCATATCATCACAATCCGGAACTAATCATAGGGACTTTTACCATTTATATATCAAAGTAAATAAATTACAAAACGGTAAAAGGCAATTTCATTACTACATAGTTAATTTTGTACAATAATACAATATCATTTACAAAATAGTGACGCTATGGGTCATTACTGTCTAACATGAGTATTCCAATACACCCAAATATATGAGAACTACTGTGCAGTTATGCTCCCATAATGCGCACAAGTGTAATACTAGTCTTTTACGCATTAATCGATGTCCAATCTCGTATCTCCGACTAGGGAGATTTAATGATTAAACCTTGTGGATTGATATTGTTCTACAGATCATCTCAATCCGGAACTAATCAATGGACCTTCTATCATTTAAGACATCTTGGTAATCTAATTACAAATGAGAAAAGGGGCAATTTCCTTTGTCACATAGTTAATTTGTACACAACACATGATCAGTACAATAGTGATCTATGGGTCATATTGTCCCAACAGAAAACTGTTCTTTTTGTGATCTTTGATATATTAAGAACGAGTTTCCTAATTCTGGAAATTCATCTGTACCATTAAGTCAGATTAGTTTTGAATCATAATTAGACCATTAGATGGTCCATGTCATGAAAGTCAGAAAGATGTAGTGGGAGTGTCACAGTTGATTCTAATAAATTAGTGGAATCAGTTCTAACTTATGAAGCATCGACTTATGAAGTTTCATTGTGACCTCAATGATTAGAAGTGTTGATTAGTTTTTATAGTGCTTGCGGTTGTCTTATAGTGTTTTTGATTTATCCATATATACTTAGACAACTCAGTAGCTATAGCACAATACTGATATAGCGTCTGAGTCATATTGATGCAGAATTTGGATCTGCAAATATGAATGATGCTAGCTTAGGAAAATGGTTGGGTTTGTTGGACAGACTCGATTTGTTAAGCAGACTTACTTTTTGTTGCCTACCTCTTGAATGTTAGGTGAGCTCTTGAGGGCCATGAGTATGCGATACACATTAAGATATGTATAGGATACCGTGGATTGGCACTAGAGCAAGTGGAGAAATTGTTAGGGTTGGTGCGCAGAGTGCCAATCCGGATTGTATTTATGTCTGATTTATGAATACGAGCAATTCTATTTTCCATAATATTACAATTTAATGGTATCACCCTTATATTTTATACACTTATTCAATCTAATTACGATTAGATAGCTGATTATGATTAGATCGAAACGAAATCTGGTTTAGTGATACGGTGTATATTAGATTAGACAAAGACCCTAGGATTTACAATATAGTGCGCAATTAAAACGTAGTTTTAATTGACATTGGAAGCACACTATTAATGTATCCTTAATAAAAGTTCCTGGTCAAGATTTACTACACTGGTCGGTTAGAAAAATCCGCTGAGACCAGTACATGTCGTATATCGTGACTTGGTCTGATGGTTTATCCCAACGAACCATGAGTCTCGGGAGACTCGTATAGACATGTATGTGTTTTTTTGGAAATTCATAATTTAAAATCTTTATTAAATTATACGATATAATTTAATAAAATAACTTATAATAAATAATTATCATATAATCAATTTTTATAAAAATCATATATTAAAATTAACATATAGTTTCGAGTGTGACAAAAATTATTATTAATCATATTAATAATATATATATATGAATATATGATTGGACTATCCAATTATATTTAATCTTCTATAGTATATAGAGCTAGTACAGAGACCAAATGGACCTACAGTTCCGAGCTCCGATAATCTCACAATATTAATTAAACTCTTATTTAAATATTCTGAATTATTAACTTCAGGTTATTCCACTAAAATCTCGTAGTTGCACTCTCATTGCCGTAGATAGATAATATAAGCCGAACTATGTCGATGTCCATAGATATAGTCATTACATACGAATTGGCCACATCATATAAGGTGCATTCATTCTCATGTCACAACATGGACGATCTTGGATCAAGGTCGCCATACAACTATAGAATGGACAGCAACTATAGATAAACCATAAACAAAGTACCCGTTTTGTTTGCTCTCTATGGACTATTTTAGATTTCTAATTTCAGACTGAAATTCTCTTGTGTATGACACTCATACACTAAGTCTGAAGGCACATAAATAATCAAGGGTAAACAAGATAATTTATAATATGTGATATAAAACAGATACTTTGATAAATGAATAATACATCTTATTATTTTATAACATATAATTCGATCTACATTACATGAAGCTCTAGGGCATATATCCCAACTGTCGTAAAGCTAGTTTACGACATTTCATTATATGGGGTGTCCGACACATGTGCTAAAGAATAAGACTACTAAGTTAGAGTCACGTTCATAGGTGTTCCTATTTGTAGGCTATCATAAGGAGACTGGGGTTAGATTCTTTTATAGTCCTGAAGAAAATAAAGTGTTTTTGTCAGCAAACGCTTCATTTTTGGAGGAGGACTATATGAGGTAGTTCAAACCTCGAAGTAATATGTTACTCGAGGAGTTACTTTCTGGTTCGACCAACAAACAATCATCAACAAAAGTTGACAAAAACATAGCACATTTGATATATGGGCGTCAGATATAAGTTTGTCAGAGTGTTCTACCACCTAGACGTAGTGGGAGGATTGTACAACAACCTGATCAGTATCTAGGAGTTGGAGAGGCACATGTTGTTGCTTCCAGTAATGGTGTAGATGATCCATTCACAAATCATAGTACAATGGATTATTTTGATAAAAATGAATATCTCAAAGCCATGAATCTCGAGATGGAGTCTATGTACTCCAACCCAGTCTAGGAACTTGTAGACCAACCTGATGGGGTAAACCAATATGTTTCAAGTGGATCTACAAGTGAAAGAAGAGAGCAGATGGCAAGGTACAGACCTTGAAGGCTAGGCTAGTGGCCAATGGTTATACTTAGAAAGAGAGGGTTGACTATGAAGAGACTTTCTCACTGGTAGCCATGCTCAAATAGATCTGCACTCTTCTATCCATTGCCACATATTATGACTATGAGATTTGGCAAATGGACGTCAAGACTTCATTCTTGAATGTCAATTTTGATGAGTGTATCTACATGGCACAACTGGAAGGGTTCATAGCCTAAGGTTAATAACAAAAGGTTTGTGAGCTGTAAAGGTCTATTTATGGACTCAACCAAGAATCTTGATCTTGGAACATAAGATTTGATACCATGATCAAGTCTTATGATTTTGAGCAGAATGTCGATGAGCCTTGCGTATACAAATACGTCATTGAGGTAATGTTATTTTTCTCATTTTGTACATCATAATATGTTACGCATTGGGAATGATTGTTGGACAATTATGACCTATAGCATCACTATTTATAAAAGACATTGTGGTTTTTGTACAAATTAACTATGTGACAAAAGAAATTGATATTTAATCATTTTGTAATTGGATTACTTGAATATATATAAATGATAAAAGTCCTTATGATTACTTCCGAATTAATAAGATATGAGACAGTATTAATCCATGAACTGTTTAATCATTAAATATCCCTAGTCGTAGTATTATCGAGAGTAGACATCGATAATGCGGAATAGACTAGTATTACACTTGTGCGCGTTATGGAAGCTTAACGGCATATTTCTCATATATTTAAGTATAGGATACTTATGCAAGTGTGATAAGAGGTTCTGTTAGCCGTTGGACCGGGAACAGCTTCGCTCTGGATAGACCCCTCGGAATCCCATTAGTAGTATGACTATATGTCTATGGGAATCCGCATCAAGGTAGGTGTATGTTGTCTTAACTTGAGATTTGCATCGCTAAAACTTGCGACAATCAGTGCGCTTTGGTTTTGGTCGTCCGGGGCTTTAACAGGTTCTGTGTACGCCTCTTCTGGGTTTACTGAGAATCGTAGTGTATTGGGTGTGATGTCAAGATGGAAGTATCACTTCACTCATATGGAGAAGATGATCAAGCAGGGATACAGAACTAGTACTCTCAAATGCTGCAGCTATCGGGATAGTATGACTAGGTCATGATTATCCGATTAAAGAGACTAGTTACTAGTGATCCGATATATGCTTCATACGGGGCAGACACAATTCCAGCCCTAGGCCTAGCATGTGACATCTGATACTTGATCGTAATACGCAATACATAGTATACTATGTCTGATATAGATTATATATTCTTCGTTGAATATTTCTCGAGAATTGGGTAGGCACGGTGCTTTGCTAGAAGCCAACCATGTCTTGTAAATCGGTGAGAACGTGGTATGCGGTACGCACGTGTCGAATAGTCCGACAATCGGTTTTACTGCCAACATATCCAGGGATCTTTTGGGTCGCTTCCCAAAGATTCACCGATGACATTTGACTCGAACAAAATTAATTTAGGATTAATTATGAAAGAGAGAAAATTAATCTGGGATTAATTGCGGCAAGAATTTATCTGGGATAAAATTCATAGAAAAGAGAGAATGCGATTAATTTGGAATTAATCGTTTAAATAATATATTAGATATATTAATTGAAATAGAATTTCAATGCAGAATTAAAATTGGATTTTAATTTGGGCAAACGATTTAATTTGGAATTAATTCGTAAGCGACTTTCGTAATAATTTTGCTAGGCATTATTATTTAATTAAATTGGATTTAATTATGTCGCAACAGAAAATTCGTTTAGTTCAGAATTAAACGAACTCGGGCCTGAGCGAAGTTGCGTGTTGAGTTAGCCGACTTAAATTTGGAATTTAAAATTGGTGGGACCCACTTCACTTACATCAACATGTTAGAAATTTGATGGAAGTTGTTGTTGGCTTGAGTAAGGCTTGGAATGCTTATAAAACACTTAAACCAAAACCAACACTCAACCTTTGTATAAATTAATTAAGTCAACTTTGGAAGTGTAACAAGTTACTATTCACCGCAAACTCTCTCTTCTTCCTCTTCCATTGTCGTGACTATCTCTCTCTCCCATGGAATTTGTGTTGCAAAAATTCTAGCAAGCTAGCACTTAAAGAGAAAATCAAGGTGATAGGGAAACTCATCCTTGAGTCTGGAACACAACACAAAGCTTGGAGCTTTCCACAAACATCAAAGAATTTTAAATTCTCATTCATTCATTGTAAGTAATTTTCCGCAACTTACTTTGTTTTTATTCACACAATATCATGAATTAGAGATCTTTGGCATGTCTAAGATACTTACAATGGTATTAGAGCCATATCTAAGCATGATTTATTTCTAGGGTTTATATACATGATTTGGGGATTTTATGCTTTGAGCTTGCAAATGCCTAAATTGGTTGTTTGGTTATGTTTATATGATGATAACTTGGAGTTATGCATGATTGATTTTGTAAAAAATTAATTAGATTAATTTTCCCTAAAATTCCCACCTTGGCCGAATACTACCCCTACCATTAGACAATAGGATGTGTTGTTGGCATGAAATGTATGTTATATGTTGATTTAATTGGATTGGAATCAAGTTCCATGATAATTTCCTTGCCAATGTCGTGAGCTTAAGCATGTTTAATAGATTGATTTTGCTTCAATTTATATTGGAAATGAGTTGGATAATTAAAGCATGATTAATTAGTTTAATTGATGTTTTGGAAATATTAGTTTAATTAATTAATTATGGCAATTACACTTTAATTAAAGTAAAGTGATATTTAGAATATTATGTTAATATAAATTAGTCTTTAATTGGATTGGGCTAATTTGTTGTATTTGGGCTTAATGGGCTTAGTTGGGCCAAGTTTGGTTTTGGACAATTAGGTTGGATCTAATTGGGCCCAAAACCATTTCCATAAAGTCCAAATATGACTTTTGGGCCTTTAAATAATTTAATTAGGACTAATGGGCCTAAATTGATTTTTGGCAAAAGGGTGATTCCTTATTAGGCCTTGGCATCTTGGATTGGATCCATATTGGCCAAAGTCTATGCCTTAAGAATTGATTGAAAGCCCATTGGATTTTAATTAAAATAGTATTGGATACTAACTAGGCCTTTGAGACCCATTTAGATTAGATTTAGAATCTTAGTCTAAAAGGCACTAAAATAAGTGTAATTATTTAATTTGAAATTAAATACGAATTTGTATTGAATACAATTAAATTGGATTTAAAATTATAGCTCGATATAATTCAAGAATATGTACTTTGAGTATTTATTCTTAAATGAGTTGGACTCCCGCAAATCGAATCGTTGTTTGAACATTGGATGGTCATTAATTCAAAGATTAATTAATTGATTAGATTGATTGAATAACATGCTTTGTGTGAATACTTGGATGTATTGTATGAATAATGTATATCGGATGGATATTTGAAGGGTGAGGGCAATTTTGGAAATTGTTGTAATAAATTTAGAATTTATTAATTGGACCTGCGTGTCCAGCCTATTATCTCTTTACTCTTTTTATTTCTCTTCTCACCAATTCTCTCAAGTAAATGAGATTTCTTTAATGTATTATGTAATTGGGTAGAGTATGAATAGTGCTAGCGGGAGAGTGGAAATGGAGAGATTTGTTCTAGGAATAATTTGTTATATATGTTAGACAGTAATGACCCATAGCGTCACTATTTTGTAAATGATATTGTATTATTGTACAAAATTAACTATGTAGTAATGAAATTGCCTTTTACCGTTTTGTAATTTATTTACTTTGATATATAAATGGTAAAAGTCCCTATGATTAATTCCGGATTGAGATGATATGAGACAGTATCAATCCATAAAGGTTTAATCATTAAATATCCCTAGTCGTAGTATTATCGAGATTGGACATCGATAATGCGGAATAGACTAGTACTGCACTTGTGCGTGTTGTGAGGGCACAACAGCATAGTTCTCATATATTTGAGTATTGGATACTTATGCAAGTGCGGTAGGAGGTTGTTGTGTTTTACCGATGGTACGGAAAACAGCTTCGCTCTGGATAGACCCCGCGGAATCCCATTGGTAGTATGTCTGCGTGTCTATGGGAGTCCGCTTCAGGGTAGGTGCATATGGTCTTAACCTGAGACTTGCATCGCTAGTACTTGCGACAATCGGTAGACTTTAGTTTTGGTCGTCCAGGGCTTTAACAGGTTCTGTGTACACCTCTTCTAGGTTTATCGGGAATCGTAGTGTATTGGGTGTGATGTCAAGACGGAAGTATCACTTCAGACATATGGAGATGATGATCGCGCAGGATACAGAACTAGTACTCTATAATGGTTGCAACCATCGGGATAATATGACAAGGTCAGGATTATCCGATTCAAAGAGACTAGTTGCTTGATGTCCGATATATGTATCGTACGGGGCAGACACATCTCCAGCCCCAGGCCTTACATGTGATCATCCGATACTGGATCAGTATACACTATACTACGGTATACTACGCCTGTTATAGATCTTATATTCCAATAAGAATATTTCTGGAGAATTGGGTAGGCATGGCGTTTTGCTAGAGGCTAACCTTGTCTTGTAAATCGGTAAAAACGTAGTACTTGGTACGTACGTGTTCGGATATCTGACGGCCGTATTTACTGCCAACATATCCAGAGATCTCTTGGGTCGCTTCCCGAAGATTCACCAATGACGTATGATTCAAACTCGATTAATCTTGGATTAATTACGGAGAGACTTTATCTTGGATAAGTACTAATACATAGAGAGAACGATTAATTTGGAATTAATCGTAAAATTATTATATTCGATATAATAATCGAAATTCGATTTCGACGCGAAATTAAAATTAGATTTTAATTCGGGCAAACGAGTTAATTTAGAATTAATTCGTTAGCGACGTAAATAATAATTTCGCTAGGCGCAATTATTTATTTAAATTCGATTTAATTAACGTCGCGACGAAAGTTCGGTATTTCGGAAATATCGAACCCGAACGCGTGAGTACGCGTGGGCCCACTTTCATTTGGGTGTGTGGGGCCCACATGACACATGTCATTTTATGCATTATTTAATTGTTAATACATTGCATGGTGATAGTGTACAATACACTCAATGGTTTTGCATGGAGTTTGAGTGTTTGACACTCTAAGCCATTGCATGATTTGTGTCATAAGTTTATTATTAATTTAATAAATATTATGGCATAAATATAATTGATTTTTGTAACAAAAAATCATAACCTTCTTCTCACCTCTTGACCGAAACTGTGAAGTTTCACAGCCCTCTCCCTTTTCTGTTTTTGTTGCAAAAACTTGAAGAATTTGTGTTTGTTTGGAACATAAAATCACACACAAGGCTAGCACCATCAAGGGATCATACAAAGGTGTTATGGGAAACTAATCTTAGAGCTTGGAAGGATCAAAAATGCTTGGAGCTTCCTTTTTTGTTTGGCCGAAACCCTCACTGCACAAAGGAGAAAATTTTGTTTCATCAACGCATCCGCATTCCGATCTTTGTGAGTATGATTCCGCCATACTTCAATATTGTTCATTCATTTATATGTTTTGTTTGCTCTTTTGATCTTGGGACATGGATTAGAATTTCCAACAATGGTATCATTGAGCTTAAAGAGCATGAAAATATATTAGGGTAATATTTGGGCAAAATTGATTGAAGCATGATTTGATGATTTTGATTGATTAAGTATGCTTAAATGTATGTTACATTATGTTATACATTATCAATTTCATGAAAAATAAATTGGATTAATTTTTCCCCTCTTGGAGAGGCTTGGCCGAATACTACCTAGACCATGGAGATGATGATTTGTTGTTTATAAGATCATTGGATGACTTTAAACGAACATAAAATGACGATTTGTGATTCGATTGGATTGAAAACGAAATCGGTAATTTTTCATCACCTTGGCCGAATGCATGGAAGAAGATTAGGGACTTGATTTTTTGATTAAATAATGTTGGACATGTATTTAAGATAAAAATATGATTAATGGATTAATTTGATATTTTGGAAATATTGATTTAAAGGATTAATCATGACATTACACTTTAATTAATTAAGTTATAAAATTTGGAATTTTAAAATTTGATTAATTGGGCTTAATTTTGAATTGGGCCTAAAACTATTATATTTGGACATAATGGGCTTGGTTGGACCAAGTAGGTTTGGGCAAATTGGATTGGATCCAAAAATGGGCCTAAATCACTCCATTAAGTCCAAATGTAATAAATGGGCTTTTATGTTTAATTGGGCCTTATGGGCTTGATATTGATTTTTATGGCAAATGAGGGTGATTCCTTATTGGGCTTGGAAATTGGGTTTGACCCACATTGACCAAGGCCCAAGCCTAATGAAATCAATTGAAAGCCCATCGGACTTTAATTAAACGGACATTGGATGTTGATTGGGCTTTGAGACCCGATAGAATTAGATTTGGAATCTAAGTCATAAAAGCACAATAAAAGTGTAAATATTTAATTTGGAATTAAATATAAGGATTAGTATTGAATACGACTTAAATTGGATTTGACGAGTAGTTCGATATAATTCGTGAATTCATACTATAAGTATTTATTCTCAAATTGAGTTGGACTCGCGCAAATGCAAACAATTGTTTGAACATTGTATTGTCACCTAATTAAAGACTAATTAATTGGATTTGATTGGTTGTATAACATGCCTTGAATGAATGAATGTGGATGTAATGTATGAATAGTGTATATCGGATGGATATTAGAAGGGAAGGGTAATTTTAGAAATTATTGTAAATTTAGAATATTATAAATTGGACCTGCGTGTCCAGCCTTTCTCTTATTGTCTCTTTGTATTCTCTTCTCACCTAATTCCCCTCAATGTAAATGAGGTTTCTCTTATTGTATTATGTAATTGGGTAAGAGTAGAATAGTTCTAGCGGGGAGAGGAAAGGGAGTGATTTGTTCTAGGAACAAGTTGTTGTTCATATCCATCCGTATATCGCTATTACTTTACTTTACGCGCTTTATGATGTTTTAGAAGCATGCTTAAGGGTGTATGATGATGAGACTAACAAAGATAAATTAATTGGTTGCCAATTACACGAAAATCCCTCAAACAATATTAAGCGATTTTCCTTCCGTTGAGTGATTCTTTCTCAAGATCCGAAATTGGCATTGGTTTGTTGGCCAAAGTCAAGACCTTTGTCATTGAGGATGTGTTTGAATCATGAGAGTTTTGTTCCATATCGGTGTCTTGTCCAAGTTGTGATTTGTTGGCCAAAGTCAAGATCACTTCTTGTCCATTGACATTGATTACGAAACTTTCCATGTCAATGGGTCCCGCTTAACTGGAATCATTAAGTTTGTTGTGCCAAAGCCAAGACTTAGTTGATTCAGAGGAAATGGTTAGGAAAATGTATTGGATACATTGACATATGTATTAGATATAAAATCGGTGGGAGGCTAGTATTGATTTGGGTGCAATTTCATTCAGATACTTAGCTTTACGTGCTTACAAAATTTATTTTTGTCAATATTTTAACATTAGTTGGACTAATAAAATGTTATTTTTCTTTGAACTTGTAACAGTTTGAACTGCTTTACCCTATTATTATATCGTATAACTAGATAGTTGGACTAATCGTAGTTAAGATGGCAAATCAAAGGAAATGTCCCGAGATCATAAATCATGGGTGATAATTTATTTAAGGGCACGAACTTTGCTGACTGGGAAATGAACCTGAGGATAGTCCTGGGGCAGAGAGGCTGTTGTACACCATACAGAGACCTCTCGGGCCGAGGCCCACTGAGCCACTTGAGCTGGAGTTATGGAGAACTCATAGCGATGATTGTGATACAACTCAGTCGATCATGCTTGCTTCCATGACTCAACACTTTCGTCGCCAGAATAGGGACTTGGATCCTTATAATATGATGGCTAGACTAAAGGATCTTCACCGCACTAATAAGCGGATGGAGAGGTATGAGTTGGTGAAGAAACTCTTTCGCTCCCGTATGACTGATGGCGCTTCAGTTGAGGCCCACGGGACTCAAATGATAGCTGACATTGATGAGCTGGCCAAGATGGGAATAGTCTTGGAGGCTGAGCTGACTGTAGACATGCTTTTACAGTCACTTCCCGATACTTGGAAGCAGATTATCATCAACTACAAGTTGATGGATACGGACGATACTCTTGGAGAGCTATTGTCCATTCTTAAGGAGTCAGAGAAAGATCTTCTTAAAGGAAACAAGCGCGAGGTGCACTTTGCATCGACCTCTCAGACGTCAAGGGCTGGGCCCAAGGCAACTGGAGGGGTGAAAAAGAAGAAGCGTAAGAACAAGGGCAAGGCCAAGATGCCGATGGCTTCTGGGAAGCCGAGGAACAAGTCACAAGACATATGCCTTAACTGCGGCAAAAGAGGTCACTGGAAGCGTGACTGCCGCATGAACAAGGCGATCAGAAGGGAGATCAAGGCGGGCAAGGCACCGACCTCTGGTATGTTTTGTTATTGAAATAAACATGGCTACTTCTAGTTTTAAAAATTGGATTTTTGATTCTGGTTGTGGTTCTCAAATATGTACTGATGTGCAGGATCTGCAGAACAGCAGGACTCTGGCTTCAGGGGAGATTGATCTACGAGTTGGAACGGAACTCCTGTTGCTGTTTTAGCCGTGGGCACTTTTGTATTAGAACTGCCCTCGGGGCATGTACTTAAACTAAATGACTGTTATTATGTACCTAGTTTGACTAGAATATTATATCTGTATCTTTGTTAACCCGAATGGGTACACTTTTGTATTTAGAAACACTGGGTGTTATTTATATAAAATGATGCAGAAATATGCACTGAAGTTGCAAATAATGGTCTTTATATTTTGAATATAAATGAATCTCCTACATATAAATTAACAAACAAAGGCTTAAAAAGAGTGATCCAAATAATGAAACTTATATGTGGCATTGTCGTCTGGGACACATTAACAAGACTCGCATATCCACACTTTCGAAGAGTGGGTACTTGGACGGATTTGATCCAAATTCATATGACGTCTGCGAATCTTGCTTATTAGGAAAAATGCGTAACCTTTACCGACAATGGTATCGATACTTCGTAACCTTTACCGATGATGCATCACGTTACGTTTATGTGTATCTAATGACGCACAAGTCGGAAACTTTTGAGAAATTCAAAGAGTTTCGACACAAGTTGAAAAACAAACAGGCAAGAGTATTAAGACATTACGGTCGGACCGTGGTGGCGAATACTTAAGTAATGAGTTTCAGATTACCTGAAAGAATATGGTATTCTTTCACAGTGGACTCCTCCTGGAACACACCACAATTAAATGGTGTGTCCGAACGGAGAAACCGTACCTTGGTGGACATGGTAAGGTCGATGATGAGTCGCACTGAGCTGCCAATTTCCTTCTGGGGATATGCATTAAACAGTGCAGTTCTTATTTTGAATAAGGTTCCGTCAAAGTCTGTTGAACAGACACCATATGAGATATGGACAGGTAAGAAACCGGGTTTCTCATTCCTGAAGATTTGGGGTTGCTGGGCATACGTTAAACGTTTGGAAGGTACCAAACTTGAACCCAGATCAGATAATGCCTATTCGTTGGATATCCTAGGGAAACCAAAGGATATTACTTCTATCACCCACAAGAGAACAAAGTATTTGTTGCTCTACATGCGGTTTTCCTTGAGAAGGAATTCCTAAATGCAGTGTTTTAGTGGGAAGAAAGTAGAACTCGATGAAAGTCGTAGTGATACTGTTCTTGGCAATGAATTATCAACGGAACATGAACATTCCATCTGGGATGAGACTGAACCACAATCTTCAAATACACAAGGACCGCGTAGGTCGGAGAGAGTCAGGGTAATACCTGAGAGGTATGGATTCCTGATCTCACCTCATGTAGATATTAATCTTATTGAGGATAATGAACCGGCTACGTATGAGGAAGCGATACAAGGTATCGAATCCGCTTTATGGCAAGAAGCCATGAAGGCCGAAATGGATTCCATGTATACCAACCAAGTTTGGACACTGGTTGATGCACCAGAAGGCGTAAAGCCTATTGGATGCAAATGGGTCTTCAAGAAGAAGACTGACATGGATGGCAACGTACAAACGTACAAAGCTAGGCTTGTAGCGAAGGGATATCGTCAACGACTTGGAGTTGATTATGACGAAACCTTCTCACCCGTTGCCATGATTAAATCCATTCGGATAATGCTTGCAATAGCTGCATATTACTGATGAGTGGTATTTATATCACAATTCCCACTCATTTAACTTAATTTTTGTATAGTTTCTTGAGTTTTGTGAATGTTTTGATGTGTTTTATTGTTATTTTACAGATAAATAAAGTTTGGATAGCACTGGAGGCAATTTGGGGCAAACCGGACAAAATGCGTCAACAGGGTTATTTTCGTCTTCTGCGCGTCGCGACGCTGAAGCACAGCGCGCGCGATGCCCAGCGCGTGAGCCGGATTTGCTAACATGCGCCTGGTCCAACGGTCAACAATTTGAGAATTTTTGACTTTGCTAAAATGGCCGTGCCACGTGTACCATCACAGCCGATCTGCTAACGTGCGCCGTGCCATGTGTCATCATCATATGCTGCCGACACTCAGACTTGACACGTGTCGCCTCGTCATCAGCCATGTCAGCGGTCAA
>SKCR01002289.1:0-27657 GCA_019454045.1 Zanthoxylum bungeanum | reverse complement strand
TACAGACTGAGCAGTAAATTTATCATCTCGATGAGTCTTCCAAAGCTCATGATCTACTGCCCGCTCATGTCCGGGCTCAGGCCCGAGAGGTCTGTCTATAACATAGAGTAACTTCTCGGCTCCCAGGACTATCCTGAGATTCATCTCCCAATCTAGAAAATTTGCACCGTTAAAGACATTCTCGCCCATGATTATGTCCCTAACGCTAATCTTTCCAGCCATCTTGATTACTATAGTCCAACTATCCAATCAATGATTTCGGGTACACTCAAATGCAATGTTACTATAGTCCAACTATATAACCAACTACAAATGGAATAATGTTTGAGTAGAGTCTAACTGTTCAAAGAAAACAATAAAATAATATTAGTCCAACTAATATATATAATGACGATAAATAAAATAAAATAGTGCGCGTTTAAGCAAGAATTAAACGAAATTGAAAATTTAATACTAGCCTCCCACTAATTTTCGGCGAGCCTCTAACCCTCCATTGAGTACTCGGGAAACCTAGTTTCCTAATGGGCTAGGATCCCGTTAAATAATACACAACCTTGAATTTGGCCAACAAGTTGTATAAAATTTAACTAGGTAGATCTCTAAGATCAATTGGATCCCATCCAATTCCTAGATCCGGTAGGTGGACATCCAAGTCCGAAACATATATCCAATATATTTCCTAACATGTTTCCTCTGAATCAACTAAGCCTTGGCTTTGACTCAACAAGCTTAATGATTCCAGTTAAGCGCGACCCATTGACAGCGGGAAAACTTCATAATCCACGTCGATGAACAGAAGTGACCTTGACTTTGGCCAACAAGTCACAACTGCCTAAGACATATGATGTTAACAAAGCTTTCATGGTTCAAACACATCGGTGATAGACAATGATCTTGACTTTGGCCAACAAATCAAAGCCAATCTTGGATCTTGAGAAAGAACCACTCAATGGAAGGAACGCTTATTATTGATGTGAGGGCGTTTTCATAAATTGGCAACCAATTTAGTATCTTTGATTAGGTCTCATCATACACCCTTAAACATGCATTCTAAAAGCATAATAAGGTGCGATAAAATTAATAATGATATGTGGATGGATATTCACAAATTGTTCCTAGAACAAATCTTTGTTTTCCTCTCTCCCGCTAACACTTAACATTCTTCTAAAACCCAATTACATAACACTATAAGAAACCTCATTTACATTGAGGGGAATTGGTGAGAAGAGAAATACAATGAGATAAAGAGGTGATAGGCTGGACACGCAGGTCCAATTTCAAATAAATACCATATTTATAATAATTTCCAAAATTACCCCCACCCATCTAATATCCATCCGATATACATTATTCAACAAATACATCCAAGTATTCACACAAAGCATGTTGTCAATCAATCTAATCCAATTAATTAATCTTCAATTAATGACCATCCAATGTTCATACAACGATTTGATTTGCGAGAGTCCAACTCGTTTAAGAATAAATACTAAAAGTAAGTATTCTTGAATTATATCGAACTACAATATTAAATCCAATTTTAATTGTATTCAATACTAATTCAAGTTTAATTCCAAATTAAACAATTACACATATTTTATTAATGTCTTTTTAGACTTGGATTCCAAATCCAACCCAAATGGGTCTCAAAGGCCCATTTAGCATCCAATGCCAATTCAATTAGGTCCAATGGGTTTTTAATTAATTCTTTAGGAATGGAATTTTGGCCATTATGGATCAAACCCATAATGCATTGGCCCATTTTGGAATCACCTTATGCCAAAATTTAATTTTGGCCCATTAGGCCCAATTAAATTATTAAAAGGCCCATAAAGTCATATTTTGGACTTTTATGGAAATGGTTTAGGCCCAATTGGATCCAACCCAATTGTCCAAAACCAAATTTGACCCAGCCAAACCCATTTATCCAAATATAACAAATTAGCCCAATTAAATTTTAGGGACTAATTTATATTAACATAATATTCCAAATATCACATTTATCAAATTAAAGTGTAATTAACACAATTAATTAATTAATCTAATATTTCCAAAACATTAATTAATCTAATTAATCATGCTTAACATTCTGATTTATGTCCAACACAAATTGAAGCAAAATCAATTCTTCCAACTCACAGCAATAGCAAGAAATTAACATCCAAATTTGATTTCAATCCAATTAAATCAACATTCAACATTCAATTTCATGCCATTAACACTTCCAAGTGTCTAATTTCAAAAATTACCATGAGCTAAACCTATGGTGATATTCGACCATGACAAAGATTTGGGGAAAATTTGATCCAATCAATTTTTAACAATCCAATCATGCATAACTCTAAGTTATCATGTTCTAACATCAACCAAACAATCAATTTAGAAATATCATGCACCAAGAAAAAAACCCAAATTAAAGTTAAGAACCCTAGATTTCAAATCAAGTTTAGCAAGGCTCTAGATACCATTGTTAATGGCATACACATGCCACAAGACCTCTAAACATGATTATTGTGTGAAAATAACAAGTTAAGTAGCGGAAATACTCACATTATTCTTGGGTGAAATTCGAAATTTTCTTTGGATGATGAATAGCTCCAAGCTTTGTTGAGTTGTTTGAACTCTTGGGTGAGTTTCCCTATCACCTTCAAAGACTCTCCAAGTGCTAGCTTGATCAAATTTTTGAAGCAAATATTCAATGTAGAGAAGAAGCAACTCACGACATTGAGAGTAAAGAGAGAAGTGAATTGGTTTCAAGTTTCCAAAACTTAGTAGATGTAAAATTAAAGTTGGTAGTTGAGTTTGTAAATGCTACATTTATTTTTGCCAACTACTCACATCACATTTGTGACAATTGATGTAAGTGAAGTGGGTCTCACCACTTTAAATTCAAAATTTGAGTTGGCTTACACAACAGGACTTGGGCCCAGGTTCGTTTAATTCCGAATTAAACGAATTTGACATCGCTACATAATTAAATCCAATTTAATTAAATAATGATGCATAGTAAAATTATTATGATAGTCGCTTACGAATTAATTCCAAATTAATTCGTTCGCCCGAATTAAAATCTAATTTTAATTTCGTATTGAAATCCAATTTCAATTAATATATCCGATATATTATTTTAGCCCAAATAAATAAATTAAATAGAAAAATCCAATTTAACTATTAAATTTATTTTATCAATTAATTCCAAATTAATCGCGTTCTCTCTTTTATACGAATTTAATCCCAGATTAATTCTATTCGAGTCAAATGTCATTGGTGAATCTTTGGGAAACGACCCAAGAGATTCATGGATATGTTGGCAGTAAATGCGATCATTGGACTATCCGAACACGTGTGTATCCAGTATCACGTTCTCACCGATTTACAAGACATGGTTGGCTTCTAGCAAAACACCGTGCCTACCAAATTCTCCAGAGAAATATCCACCAAGGAATATTAATGTATCAGACGTAGTAATACTATGTAATGCATATTACGATCCAATATCAGATGTCACATATTAGGCCTAGGGCTGGCTCTATGTCTGCCCCGTACGAAGCATATATCGGATCCCGCGTAGCTAGTCTCTATAATTGGAAGTCATGACCTAGTCATACTTTCCCGATAGCTGCAGCTTTTAAGAGTACTAGTACCGTATCCTGTGTGACCATCATCTCCATATAACTGAAGTGATAATCCCATCTTGACATCACATCCAATACACTACGATTCTCGATAAACCCAATACAGGCGTACACAGAACCTGTTAAAGCTCCGGACGACCAGTACCAAAGCAAACTGATTGTCGCAAGTAATAGCGACGTAAGTCTCAGGTTAAAGATCACATACACCTACCTTGATTCGGATTCTCATAGACACATAGTCAGACTACCAATGGGATTCCGAGTTGGTCTATCCAGAGCGAACTGTTCCTGGTCTAACGACTAATAGAACCTCTTATTACACTTGCATAAGTATCCAATACCCAAATATATAAGAACTATCTCGTTAAGCTTTTCATAATGCGCACAAATGTAATACTAGTCTATTCCGCATTATCAATATCCAGTCTCGATAATACTACGACTAGGGTTATTTAATGATTAAACCGTTCGTGGATTAATACGGTCTCATATCTTATTAATCCGATTTAATCATATGACTTTTATCATTAATATATATCCAAGTAATCTAATTACAATAATGATAAAATATAAATTTCCTTTTGTCACATAGTTAATTTGTACAAAAACACAATCTCTTTTACAAATAGTGATGCTATGGGTCATAATTGTCCAACACCAGGTTGTTTGGTTTAGTAAAGTTATTCCGCGCCATTTTTCTGCTTTGGATGACTATTCAGGGTGGGCTTTGTACCCAGGATCATCTAATGAGTTTCGATATCTCTGTTTGCTCGCAATGTGTCCTTTGTGGTTATTCAGGTGAGGATATTGATCACATTTTCTTCCAATGCTCTTTATCTTCGCGGGTTTGGACTACTGTGCTGGCCATGTGTGGGGCAGATTGGAGTCTCGTGTTTGGCTACAGATTATTGAGTGGATGAATCAGTTCACCGACGCCTCGTTATGTCATCTTCTTGTTCGGATTTCATTTGATGCTTCATTTTACTACATTTTGAGGGAGTGGAATGCCTGCATGCATGATGTGACCCCTCGCCCTGTCAGTGCTCTTATTTATGATATTTTTTTTGTGTGGATAAAGTAAGTGTATTAACCAAAAGAAAACTATACAAAAGCAAAGGGGCATACCCCAGACTACTAGAGAGGACAGGGCCTCCTAGAAGAAAAGCCGAAAGGCTACAAGCAAAATAAGATTAACAGAAGATGTCATCGGGCAAGTGCCATGATAAGTGAAGCCATTTATTGTCATAAGATAGATTCACCTTTCGTAAAAAGCTAGCACGATTCTGAACATCAAAAAAAATATCACTAAGCAGAACAGAAATAGGCCGAAGAGACGCATCATGAGTGCGGGCATTCCTCTCCCTCCAAATATGGTAAACTGACGTATCAAAAGACAGCCGAACAAGAAGATGACGTAAAGAGGCATCAGAAAACTAACACATCCACTCAATTGTCTGAAGCCAATCTCGACAACTCCAATCTAACCCACACATAGCTAGCACAGTCGACCAGACCCTCGAAGAGAAAAAGAACTGGACTCAATATCTTCTTTATGATATTGTGTTTACTGTCCGGACTCGTGCCAGTTTACCGTGGAGGGTGAAACCATCTTATGATAATAAATGGCTTCACCTTTCATGGCGCCTGCCTGATGACATTTTTTGATGGTGTTAATTTTTTGTAGCCTTCCCGGTTTTTACTAGGAGGGCCTGTCCTCTCTAGTTGTCTGGGATTTGCCCATTTTCGGCTTTTAGCTTTGTTGCTATGAGGGTCAGTCCTCCCTAGCTGTCTTGGTATGCCTTGTGCTTTTGTTTCCTTTTGTTAATACATACTTACCTTATCCAAAAAAAAAACTAGAAAAATAAATGTACCTGATGTAGATGCTCTCTCTTTCCTTATTTGGGCAATGTAGTTAGAATAGTTCATTTTTTAGTGCCCGACTTTGCTGTAGTGATGGCATTTGTCTTTAGACGCTCTATTGGGCTTTGCTATCTTTCCTTACAGTGGGGACTAAAAAAGGAACTGTATGGAAAATATGAATGCTACTTTCGATAAGTTGTCCAGAGAAGTAGAGAGTAATCAAACAGGTAGTGTTCCTAGAGAACTACCACCTCAACATATACCACCACTTTAGAATGTGGCACCACGACGTGTACCACCAGATGAAGAAAAAGCTGAAAATGAGTTTGATGATTCCGATGATCTTAATGATGAGGATGAAAGATTTTAGTGAGGGCCTGATAGGAGGCCTAATATAAGGTTTGTTAGGAGGAATGATATGAGTGATAGACGGTTTGATGGTAGAGGTGCATTTGATGACAGACGTGAAAATTATGACATGAGAGGTTATAGTAGACATGGTGATTTGAGCAGCTCCAAGATCAAGATACCAAACTTCCGGGGCAAGAATGATCCTTAAGCGTATTTGGAGTGGGAGAAGAAGATCGAGTTGATTTTAAATTATCATCATTACTCTGATGAGAAGAATATCAAACTGGCAACCATGGAATTCACTGATTATGCAATGATTTGGTGGGATTAGATCGTCACCAACCGAAGAAGGAATCATGAGAGGTCAATTCTGACATGGGAAGAACTTCGAGGTCTCATGAGGAAACGGTTCATACCCAGCTATTACTATCGAGAGTTGTATCAAAAACTACAGCATCTGTATCAGGGGCAAGAGTGTAGAGGATTATTATACTGAGATGGAGGTGTTTATAAGTGTATTGCCAAGCTTATTACGAATCGGATTAAGATTGTCCTTCCTTTAGTGGTCAGCCCTATCAAGTTGTTTTGTTGCGGGGCAACGTATTTGCAATAATATTTTATTGTGCCAGAAACTGGTGAGGAAATACCATCGGAGTGATGGAACCCCTAGATGTGCTCTTAAGATTGATTTGATGAAAGCTTATGATACTATCCATTGGGATTTTATGGTTGAGGTTTTGCTGACTTTTGGTTTTCCTGAGAGAATGGTAGGCTGGATTCAGAAGTGTATGACCTCTACTGTATTTAATGACCTCTACTGGTTTTTTTGTAAGGCGGATGCTCCCTCGATCTCTTTGATTAAGGATTGCCTGAGGTAGTTTTTGGGTTTATCTGGATTGGTCTCGAATCCAACTAAGAGTCATATTTTCTCCTCTGATATCTCTCATTCTTTAACGGATCAGTTGCTTCATTTGTTGGGTTTCCAAGAGGGTTTTCTCCCAGTTTGGTATTTGGGAGTTCCTTTGATCTCTACTAAGATTCGAGCTTCTGATTGTACTTCTCTTATTGAGCATATCGTTAGGCGTGCCAAAAGTTGGAGTAGCAAGTTTCTTTCGTTTGCTGGGCGGCTTCAGCTCATCAAGTTGGTTTTGTTCTCTATTCAAGTTTATTGGTCTTATTTATTCATTCTTCTGATGTCTATTATTAAGAAGGTAGAGATGACTCTTAGATCTTTTCTTTGGAATGGTAGTGAGCTTGCTTCATCATGGGCGAGAGTGGATTGGAGTACTGTTTGTTTACCTTTGAAAGAAAGAGGTTTGGGGATTAAGAGTTTGGAAACTTGGAATAGAGCGGCTATTGTTAAGCATTTATGGTTTTTTTACTCTCGTTAGATCTCCTCCTGGTCGAATTGGGTTTAGTCTTACTTGCTTCGGGGTCGGAGCTTTTTGGAGGTGTCGTGTCCTGGAGATTGTACTTAGAGTTGGTGGAAGATTTTGGAGCTTCGTTCTTGGGCTCATTGGAGAATAGGGTTTAGGATTGGGAATGCTGAAAAGACTTTGTTGTGGTTTGATAACTGGCATCTGTTGGGTCCGATTGTGGATACTTTGGGTGAGAGAGTTATTTATGATTCTGGCTTGGATAAGATGGCTATTATTGCTACTATTATCTATGATTCTTCGTGGCGCTGGCCCCCTGCTAGGTTAGCAACCCTTGTTGAGCTGGCTCGATCCCATCTTTCGGATCCTTCTTGTTTGAGGGAGGATGAGTTAGTTTAGGAGGATGCCAGTAGAGGAAGGTTTTCTGTGTCTAGCGCTTGGAATACGATGAGGATGATGGGCACTTTGATACGCTGGCACCAGGTTGTTTGATTTAGTAAAGCTATTTCGCACCATTCTTTTCTACTTTGGATGACCATTCAGAGTGGTCTTTGTACCCATGATCATCTAATGAGTTTCAGTGTCTCTACTTGCTCGTGATGCGTTCTTTGTAGTTGTTCAGGTGAGGATATTGATCACCCTTTCTTCCAATGCTCTTTCTCTTCGCGGGTTTGGACTATTGTGCTAGCTATGTGTGGGATAGATTGGAGTTCTCGCGATTGGTTGCAGACTATTGAGTGGATGTATCAGTTCACCGATGCCTCATTGTGTCATCTTCTTATTCGGATTTCTTTTGCTGCTTCAGTTTACTACATCTAAAAGGAAAGGAATGCATGTATGCATGATGTGACCCTTCGCCCTATCAGTGCTATTCTTTATGATATTGTGTTTACTGTCCGGACTCGTGCTAGTTTACTTCGGAGGGTGAAACCATCTTATGATAATAAATGGCTTCACCTTTCTTGGCGCCTGCCTGATGACATTTTCTGATGGTGTTGATTTTTTGTAGCTTTTCGGGTTTTACTAGAAGGGCATGTCCTCTCTAGTTGTCTGAGGTTTGCCCATTTTTAGCTTTTAGCTTTGTTACTATGAGGGTCTGTCCTCCCTAGCTGTCCGGGGTATGCCCATGTGCTTTTGTTTCTTTTTTTGTTAATATATACTTACCTTATCCAAAAAAATGTGAATAACACTCAATCCAATAGTACACAACCAAATGTAGTCCTCAAGCGAGCATGAAACACAAAGACCTAATAATATATATATAGGGCAGATGGAAAAATACGAATAAGAATAGTAATGACGAAGACTCAATCAATAATACTTAAGCTAGAGTATTTGGAATAAGGAAATAAACAATTAGCATGATGAGAAACAAATAAGCATGCAAATTCATGGTCATATATAATTTCGGGAGAAAATTTGGCACCTTTAAAGAAATTTTATTTTTTTTGGCTCAAGTGATCACTGTCACTCAAGTCCCAAAAAAAAGGCTAAGTATCAACTCAGTGATGTTCATGTCCGATATGAAATGGAAATCAAAGTCTAATTCATTAAAAAGTTTGGTGTTGATGTTCTCTTTGCAGGATGATGTTCAACTCACTGATGTTCTTTCCTTTTTTATTTTTCCTCTTTTTTTCTTAAATAATTCACTAGGTTTTTGGGAATAATTCACGCACCCACTTATGAACATGCTTATTTCTTCAACATAGGTTTGACCAGTGCTTACACACACGCGTATAACGCAAGCGCACTTATCGTTCAAGTAGTATAAATAGTATCAATCCCACGAGGACTTAATACCTAATCTATTAATTTTATAAGGTCAAATGATTACTAATATCTAATAGGTTGATTGATTGATTTGAAATGGTGATGATTTTGAATTTAAAATCAAGTAAATAAAATTGCACGAAAGTAGGTTAAAGAAAATTCAATGTTAGAAAACTATCTAGGGTTGTGAATCTCTCTAATATCTTTTAAATGATGAAGTGGTTATTTCATGTTTGTGTAATAAATTGGTTTACTAACCTGGAACACTAAATTATGCGAAAGCCTCTTCCCAGTATAACCCAATTGAACCATATGTCTATGTCAACCAAATTACATGGATTCATTAAGTTTAAGTTCCAATTATGGCTATCCCCGCCCAACAGGTATATGTCTATCCTGTAAGGAAATCTATTAAAAGGTTATATATCCTCAAGAAGATCGTAGGCTATTAAGTCTAAGGTTGAAAC
The DNA here is from genome assembly GCA_019454045.1 of Zanthoxylum bungeanum. Classification (NCBI taxonomy): domain Eukaryota; kingdom Viridiplantae; phylum Streptophyta; class Magnoliopsida; order Sapindales; family Rutaceae; genus Zanthoxylum; species Zanthoxylum bungeanum. The sequence continues at coordinate 18,198 of SKCR01002289.1, read as the reverse complement.
CTAAAATTCATTTGTCAAGTTTATTTTAGATTTACCAGATCAATCTTATTAGTGGCCAATTAACAAGACACATTAAGCTTAAGACTTGATAAGTAAACCTTTAAATTACCCAAACTATAAAATAACCCCTTATAAATCGGTGATATTAAAATTCATCACAACCCCAGATAACTAACTTAGTTACAACACATAACTAGGGCTAGTAAAAACTTAAAAGTAAAAGACATAAAGTAAAAATGCTGAAAAGTAATTGCGGTAAAGTAAAAGCTAAAAAGTAAATTACAATAAAATAAAATGCTAAAGTAAAAGGATCAACTTTTAATATTTACTATTTAGATATCTCCCTTAATATAATATATTAACTTGTGATTATTTTACCAACCAGCCATATTAAGTCAAATTACCAACCGGCGGTCACCTGATTAAGTCAAATTAAGTCCAACCAGCCATAAAGGCGGAACCAAAATAAACCTGCCATATAGGCGGTAAGAAAATTTAATTACCAACCGACCAATCTGGCGGTATCCTTGCTTAGTCAGGTTTAAACCAATTTAAAATGAATTACCAACCGACCAATATAGCGGTATCCTCATTAAGTCAAATTTTAAATAGTGAATATATTATATTTAATGGAGATTAATCTAAATAGCAATAGTAAAAGAATTACCTTTCACCCTAGCAGGGGGAAGTTACCTCCTCATGTTGAATAGTGAAAACTGTAAAAGTAAAGAAAGTAAATTACTATTATTACAGAACATAATTAAAATTTACTACAAAACTGAAATTTAAAAGAAATTAGATAGAAAACTCCCTATTTACATCAAAGAATTCAGAGATGAAGGTACATCTGAAACTGAAATTTTGAGCTCTATTTATAGGCGTCCATATGTACCACGCGTCGCGACGCGCACGTTTCTTCTTCTGTTGTGATGCGCTGACGTGGCAGCTTCTGATTGGTCTGCTCAGATTCTTATCTAACACGTGGCGATTGCGGAAAAGGTGATAAGGTGACAAGTGGCAAGGCGGCTGGCAACTCAATGATTATGCTGACGTGGCGCTGACATGGCGATAGTGATTGTCGGCACCATAGAATGATAACACGTGGCACGCTGTGATTGGCTAATGATGACATGGCGGTGACATGGCACATTGACTCGGTCAACTGGTGATGTGGATGATGATGTGGCTGACACGTGGAGTGACACGTGGCGATGGCGATTGTCGGCACCGTAGGATGATGACACGTGGCATGACGCACGTTAGCGGATCAGCTGTGATGGTGACACGTGGCATGGTGCACGTTAGCAAAGTCAAACTTCTCAGATTCTGACATGTGGACCTGGCGCACGTTAGGCGTCGCGACGTGCGAAATGACCATTTTGCCCTTTTTGTCCGTTTTCACTATTTTGGCCCCACATCACCTCCAGAATGTCCTGAAACTTTATTTATCTACAAAATAACACAAAACACATAAAAATATTCACAAAACCCAAGAAACTATATAAAATATTAAGTCAAATGAGTGGGAAATAGTGATATAATTACCACTCATCACACCCCCAAACCTAACATTTTGCTAGTCCTCGAGCAAAACATAAAATAAAATACATAAACAACCTTAAAATTTAACTAAGCCACTTTCGTAGGGATCACGGTTGCATTTAGCATATGCAACAAGCCTTTAAACCCCTAGGTATCCCTAGTGGACGAGTTGTAGTCTCGTGAGGGTTTACAGCAATGATACCCACAAATATTTTACAAAAGTAAAAAGGTATTGAAACTAATGCACACAAAAGCAAAAAGACAAGCGAAAAGAGAATAAAGAAGTTAGTGACTAATCAGGTGAAACTTTTACTCCAAGTTACTAGTTGTTTTCTTTCTTTCTAAATTACCGAATGAGTAAATTCTCCGATTATATTTACCATTCTCCATATACACAGCCAACAAAATATTAAAGAACTCATTTTTGCCCACAACAGTCACAAGTGCAGTTGATAAGAGAGTAATATTTTTATCCTAAAGTTTTATCAGAATTCACACCTTTTGTAGCAATGGAATAATTTTTCTGATTTTTCTGATTTTTTTCTTTGATTTTTTGATTTTTTTTATATACAATACCTTCCATCTTTTTAGCGAGTGTTGGGTCGGTGGCTCCCAAACCAGTTGGCTTTAGGGCACCATGTGTTAAGACACCCCTACGGACTTAATTACTCAAACTTCAGATATATATATTTTTGCAGCATCTTTGATCTATGTTGCGAGCTTTGGGCCAGTGACTCCCAAACCAGTTGGCTTTAGGGAACTAGGTGTTAAAACACCCTTACAGACTTAATATCTCAGATCTCAGACGTTTTTTTTTTTTACTCCATTGCTTTTTGAGATGCTTCCTCCAATTAAACTAGAGCACTGAATATTACAAAATTTTCAATTTTCGCTTATGTCCGTATGTTACCATTCATGTTGATAATATGTGCCAATTGAGCATATGAAGATTCATTTTTGTCAGTATTATGGAGAATTCACAAATTAAATAATTCAAAAGGAATAAACAAAAATTAACTTATTCCAAATTAGGTTTGAGATACGTCTCATGAGTGGAAACTCCTTACTCAGTTATCTCTTACCAATTTCACATTTTTAGTCAAAATAAAAACGTAAAATATTTTTGTAATTTTTGAAAATTTTTCAAATTTTTTGTATTTTTCGAAAAATTTTGGACTAAAAATAAAAACAACACACCACTAAAAAATAAGATACTGATCAACTAATTCCCTCCCCTAAACTTAAATGAGACATTGTTCCCAATGTCTTAATCAGTAGAAGAAGAGTTTAGAAGATAATACCTGGTTAACTGAAATTCTACATGAAAAGTTAGAGGTTAAGATCCAGATTAATCCGACGCCTCTTACCATGATCGTCCTCGGACCAATTTATCTTTGAAAGGATAGGGTCAACTTGTGGTTCATAGGCTAAAATTTGGTCAATTAGATCCGGAGCAGTTCTGGCAGTGAAGAGTAGTTCTTTTAAAGGTTTTGACACGAACCCATTTCTCCGGGCATCATCAAGAAACACACAAAGAAAATCATAAAATCCTTCAACGTTGTATAGTCCAGGCGGTTTCTGGTGTATGTTCAGGTTCGCCCAAGATAGCACTGTAAAAAGCAATAAAAGCATCAGCACGGTTAATCATTTCTACCGGTCGTTCAGACATACCTGGCACAATTAGTTCTTCTCCGTTTGATGGTCCAATAATATTTTCCTCTGCCAAGGGTTTTGGGATGATTCCCAAAACGTTACTGCCTCCTTCATGTACGGCCTTTGAAATGATCCCCATTAGACCAAGATTGCCTCTGCCATATACTAAGTGCATATTCCTTGCAGCTAAGACTCGACCCAATTCCTGTGCTGCCTCTATGTATTGTGGCTTAACACCAACACTAGTACCGTAAAACACACAGATGTTTTCAACTCGTCTTCTTGAAGTGGCTTCCATGTTTTACTCAGGATGTCTTCAAAAGTGCAATGATGAGTTGAATTTATAATACATGAAAAAGGTGAGTAAAATAATAGCACTAGTACCTGCCAAATGACAATTATTAGTTAACAGTAAAATAAATCGTTATAGTCAAAAAGGTCTGGATCATGTCGGAGAAAATAAAAGAAAACAACAAAATAAACTACAATTATTAGGAAAAGACAAAAGGATATAATATGTATAAGAAAAGTAGCGGCTTGATTGACGTCTATGCGTGAGGGACAAGCTTCCCATCCAATTTTCTTATAAATTGGCAAACATGGTCTTTTTAAGTCAGATTCCCGAGACTTAACTGTTGTCTTTCTTTTAGGAATTGTGCATATAACACACGAATTTTGTGATACACATATCCACTAGGATGCGTCTCAAGAGTTTTAGATATATCATCCAAAGACTCCTTACTCAAGCCATCCCTAATGAAATTAATCTTATCTTCGCGGTTATCAGACACCATTCCTAAAGAACGACAACGAGTATCACAAAAAATACGAGCACATTTATAACAAACACACATTCTTTTGGCTCTTCTCTTTTTAGCATAAATGCTCCTTCCTAAACCAGGCAGATGTGAAATAAAAGAGTCAGTAGACTCACCTGCCAATTGGACTCGTGCTTCAATAATCCAACGAATGTCATTAGGAATACCTTTGATCATCAGTAACCTCATCCATTCCAAGCGAGCTTTGTAGACTTTCATCAGAGATTTTTGAGGGAGAGAAGGAAATTGCTTGTGAATATTTGCGAGAGCTTCTTCCATCGTGAAATGAATTTACCTGCAAAAATTAAAAACACAAAAATAAAACACACCAGATCACAATATATACACAAATTGCATGGGTTGCCTCCCTGCGAGCGGTAAGTTTAACGTCGTCAGCTAGACGTGACTTCTCAAACATTAGGCTGGATCTAAAAGTGTAACACTTTCTTTTTATTGCTCAAATAATTCTCCCCAGTAGTACTTAACACGCTTGTTTTTAACCTTGATTGTCTTGCTGGAGTCAGGATCATGTATCTCAACGGCTCTATCTGGTAAAACTTTGGTGATCATAAATAAACCCGACCACCGTGATTTTGGCTTCCATGGGAAGAATTTCACCCTTGATTTGTTTAACAGTACCTTCTGCCCTGGTTCCAGTTGTATCCACACTAACTTCTCATCATGTATCTTCTTGGCCTTTTCTTTGTAAAATTTGGCATCCTCAAAAGTCTGATTGTGAATTTCCTCCAATTCGTTGAGCTGGTGGAACTTTTTCTCTTATGTTACTTGTAGTGCAAGAATTGGCCTTTTCAGTGCAAAGACGCTTGATCTTCAGGCTCCACAGGCAATTGACATGTTTTAAGTTTGTCAGTAGAACTTTGCATTGCATTGGAGTTTTGAATGGTACTGTGTATCACATCAAGTCTGAAACATTCCTCCTTTTTTTCATCATCTGGGAAATTCATGGCCTTGAAAACATTGAATGTTACTTCTTGGTCATGTACCCTCATGGTTAATTCTCCTTTTTGTACATCAATAATGGTTCGACCTGTAGCCAAGAACGGTCTCCGAAAGATGATTAGCACGTCTTCTTCTTCCTCCATATCAAGGACAATAAAATCTACTGGGAAAATGAATTTTTTCAACTTTGACCAGCACATCTTCAAATATGCCTCTTGGAAATACGAGCGTTCTATCAGCAAGTTGTAGAGAGACTGAAGTGGGCATTGTTTCTACAATCTGCAGTTTCCTGAAAATAGAAAAAGGCATCAAGTTAACACTTGCACCTAAATCACATAAAGCCCTACCAAAGTTATGTTCTCCTATGATGCATGGAATGGTGAAACTGCCAGGATCTTTCAACTTTGGGGGTAGCTTCCTCTGAATGATGGCGCTGTATTCTTCTGTCAATGCTACTGTCTCGTAATCTCCCAATCTCAATTTTCGTGAAAGAATATCTTTCATGAATTTGACATAGCTGGGCATTTGTTCGAAGGCTTCTGCAAACGGAATGTTGATGTACAGCTTTTTGAACACCTCCAGGAAACTAGCAAGCTGCTTGTCCAGTTTGTTTTTCTAAAGACGCTGAGGAAAATGTGGAGGTGGAGTGATCTGTTCCTTTTCCTTTACTTCTTTTTCCTCCATCTGTTGCTTTGTTTCTTTTGGAATATCTTCAATTGTTGCCTTGATTCCAACATCTTTGTTGATTTCAGTACCGCATTTTAACATGATGGCATGACATTGCTCATTTCCCATGTTCCTTGGATTTGGCTCTGTGTTGCTAGGAATGGTACCTGGTGGTCTGTAACTCTGAGCATTGGCTAATTGTCCCATTTGATTCTCTAGTGCTTTGATAGAGTCTGAATGGCTTTGATTCAATGCTACTTGATTTTGAACCATAGCTGCTAAATCATCGTATTTTGCTTCTTGCTTCTTCAACTGGGCCAACACTTCTATTATTCCTAGTTCTTTTTCATGCTCCTGGCTTTTATTTGGTTTTTGGAATCCAGGTGGTGGGTAGTTCTTTTGCCCTGAATTGTTGCTCCATGCGAAATTGGGGTGATTCCTCCACCCTCGGTCATAGGAGTTGGAATATGGATTTTTCCCCTGTCTGTTGAAATTGTTGACATAGTTCACGGTCTCTTCTTGTTGGTTGTAAGATTATGACTCAGGTACTCCTCCAAATAGTGAACTTGTGTATCCACCATTAACTTTCATGTTAAGAGTTTCCAGATTTTTGCAAATCACATCCAGTTTGGAATTCAGTGCTGTGTTGGCTCCAACTTCATAAATTCCTGCAATTCTTTAGATCATGCTCCTTTCTGTTGGCCATAAATAATTGTTGCTGGCCATTTCTTCAATTAAATCCCAGGCATGATCTTCTCTTTTTGCCATCAAAGCTCCTCCAACAGCAGCATCAATTGTGGTTCTCATTATTCCAGAAAGTTCATTGAAGAGGTTTGGACTTGTAGCCACTTTGCGATCTCATGATGAGGACAAAATAACACAAAACACATCAAAATATTCACAAAACTCAAGAAACTATACAAAATATTAAGTTAAATGAGTGGAAAATAGTGATATAATTACCACTCATCAAGGCTAAAGAACAACATAATGTTAAGGATGAACTATATGAAGAAACAACAAAATACTCAAATACAGAAATAAATATATATGACGAACTCATGTGAAAAAATACAATAAAACCAAGATCTGAAATTAATAACAATGACGAACTGATATGAAGATGGAAAAGAAAGCCCATATTTTGACAGAAAATTTCAGAACAAAGTATTAACCCAGAAATAACAAAATGAAAACAAAAACAAGATCCAACAAGAGCTGAAACAAGAATAACAAAGAAAAAAATTTAAAACAGAATCAAACAACGAATAAAGATAGGAAATTTGACCTTGGAACCCTGAGCTCTGATACCAAATGATAAGAAACTCACTTGGAATGGAAAACCAAGCAAACCCCAAGAATCATCTTCTTTTTGAATGAAACCATATTCTTTTATGATCTCATCAAAACATTGGTTCCAAGAACGTGATGATTGATTTAATCAATAAATGGATCGGTTTAACTTACAAACCTTGTTTGCATGTTTTGGCACGACAAACCATCAGGTTGTTGCATATAAACATCCTCCAAAAGGTTTCCATTAAGGAAAGCAATTTTGACATCCATCTGCCATATTTCATAATCGAAATATGTAGCAATAGCAAGCATTATCCGAATGGATTTAATCATGGCAACATGTGAAAAGGTTTCGTCGTAATCGACACCATGTCGTTGACGATACCCTTTAGCTACAAGCCTAGCTTTGTACGTTTGTATGTTGCCATCCATGTCTATCTTCCTTTTGAAGATCCATTTACAACCAATAGGCTTAATGCCTTCTGGTACATCAATTAGTGTTGGTTGGTATACATGGAATCCATTTCGGACTTCATGGCTTCTTGCCATAAAATGGAGTCGATACCTTGTATCACTTCCTCATACGTAGCCGGTTCATCTTCCTCAATAAGATTAATTTCTACATGAGGTGAGATAAGAAACCCATACCTCTCAAGTTGTTTTCTGACTCTCTCCGACTTACGCGGTTCTTGTGTATCAGAAGATTATGGAATAGTCTCATCCCTGATGGACTGTTGGTGTTCCATGAGGGGGTCGATGCCAGGAACAATATCACTCTAATTTTCATCGAGTTCTACTTTCCTCTCACTTACCATTGCATTCATGAATTCCTTTCCGAGGAAAACTACATGAAGATCAACAAATATTTTGCTCTCTTGTGGGTTGTAGAAATAATATCTTTTCGTTTCCTTAGGATAACCTAAAAATAGGTACCTATCCAATTTGGGTTCTAGTTTGGTACTATCCAGACGTTTAACATATGCCCAGCATCCCCAAATCTTCAGGAATAAGAAACCCGGTTTCTTTCCTGTCCAAATTTCATATGGAGTCTGTTCATTAGACTTTGACAGAACCTTATTCAAAATAAGTATTGCACTGTTTAATGCATATCCCCAAAAGGAAATAGGTAGCTCTGTACGACTCATCATTGACCTTACCATGTCCAACAAAGTTCGATTTCTCCGTTCGGACACACCGTTCAATTGAGGTGTTCCGGGAGGAGTCCACTGTGAAAGAATACCATATTCTTTCAAGTAGTCTTGAAACTCATTGCTTAAGTATTCTCCACCACGGTCCGGCTGTGATGTTTTAATATTTTTGCCAGTCTATTTTTCTACTTCGTGTCGAAGAAACTCTTTGAATTTCTCAAAAGTTTCCGACTTGTGTTTCATAAGATACACAAAACCATAACGCGATGCATCATCCGTAAAGGTTATGAAGTATTCATATCCACCTCTAGCCTGGCTAGACATGGGCCTACATATGTCACTATGAACGAGGGCTAACAGCTCAGTGACACATACACTTTTACCGCTAAAAGGTGTTTTAGGCATTTTACCTAACAAACAAGATTCATAGACATCATATAAATTAGGATCAAATTTGTCCAAGTATCCATTCTTCGAAAGTGTGGATATACGAGTTTTTTTATGTGTCCTAGACGACAATGCCACAAATAAGTCTCATCCATTTTACTCAATTTGAGCTTTTTGTTTGTCATGTTATATGTTTGAGATTCATTTATATTCAAAATATAAAGACCATTATTCACATCTGTTGTACATATCTCAATATCATCTTTATAAACAAAACACCCAGTGTTCCTAAATATAAAGGTATACCCACATCGGGTTAAACTAGATACAGAGATGATGTTCCTAGTCAAACTAGGTACCAAATAACAATCTCCTAATGTCAGTACATACCCTAAGGGCAGGTTCAAAACATAGGTGCCAATGGCCAAAACAGCGACTCTCGTCCCATTTCTGACTCACAGGTCAATCTCTCATGAAGCCAGTCTCCTGCTAATTTATAGATCCTGCACACCAGTACATATGTGATTACCACATCCAGTATCAAAAATCCAATTTTTAAAACTAGTAGTGGACATGTTTATTTCAATAATAAATATACCTGAAGTCAGAGCCTTACCCGCCTTCGCTTCCTTCAAGTCTGCCTTGAACTTACGGCAGTCATGCTTCCAGTGACCCCATTTTCCATAGTGTAGGTAGACTTCTTGGGATGTGTCTTTTGTCTTCCCAGAAGACTGTGACGATTGAGCCTTGCCCTTCTTTTTCTTCTTCTTCACACCTCTAGAAGTCTTCGGCCAAGCCTTCGCCTTCTTGGATGTCGAAGTAAGATGCGCCTCGTGCTTTTTGCTTTTCAAAAGCTTTGGCTCTGCCTCTTTCAGCATAGCCATTAACTCTCCAAGAGTTTTCTCTTCGTTCATCATATTATAGTTATGATGAACCCGCCCTAGCAGTCAGGCAAAAACTGTAAGATCAAATCTATGGAAGTCTCAGCCTCAAAAGTAATGCCCAGCTGACCCAGCTGTTCGATGTCAGTAATCATCTACGACACATAGTGTTCGACAGATGTACCCTCTGACATACGAGAGTGAAAGAGGTTTTTTTGCAAATCATACTTCTGAGATCTAAGATTAGATCTATGAAGATCCTTCAACTTCAACGTCATCGCATAAGGATCCAATCCTTTGTTCTGACGACAAAATTGAGGAGTCATTGCAGCAAGCATAACGGATTGAGCAGTAAAGTTATCATCACGACGAGTCTTCCAAAGCTCATGCTCTACTGGTCGCTCAAGTCCGGGCTCAGGCCCGAGTGGTCTCTCTATTACATAGAGCAACTTCTCAGCTCCCAGGACTATCCTGAGATTCATTTCCCAGTCTGGAAAATTTGCGCCGTTGAAGACATTCTCACCCATGATTATGTCCCTAACGCTTATCATTCCAGCCATTTTGATTGCTACAGTCCAACTATCCAATCAATTGTTTCGGGTAAACTCAAATGTAATGGTTACTATAGTCCAACTATATAACCAACTACAAATGAAGTAGTATTGAGTACAGTCTAACTGTTCAAAGAAAACAATAAATGAATATTAGTCCAATTAATATGTAATTATGAAAATTAATAATAATAGAGCGCGCATCTTAGTGAGTATTAAACGAAATTGAAAATTTAATACTAGCCTCCCACTATTTTTCGGAGAGCCTCTAACCCTCCGTTTAGTACTCGGGAAACCTAGTTTCCTAGTGGGTTAGGATCCCGTTAAATAATACACAACCTTGACTTTGGCCAACAAGGTGTATAAAATTTAACTAGGTAGATCTCTAAGATCAATTGGATCACATCCAATTCCTAGATCCGGTAGGTGGACATCCAAGTCCAAAATATATATCCAATATATTTCCTAACCTGTTTCTTCCGAATCAACTAAGCCTTGGCTTTTGCTCAACAAGCTTAATGATTCCAGTTAAGCGCGACCCATTGACAATGGGAAAGCTTTGTAATCCACGTCGATGAACAGAGTGACCTTGACTTTGGCCAACAAGTCACAACTGCCCAAGACATGCGATATTAACAAAGCTTTCATGGTTCAAACACATCCGCGATGGACAATGATCTTGACTTTGGCAACCAAATCAAAGCCAATCTTGGATCTTAAGAGAGAACCACTCAATAGAAGGAAACACTTAATATTAAATACGAGGGCGTTTTCATAAATTGGCAACCAATTTCTTATCTTTGATTAGGTCTTATCATACACCTTTAAACATGCATTCTAAAAGCATAATAAGGCGCGATAAATATAATAATAATATACGGATGGATATTCACAATCATTTTGTTCCTAGAACAAATCTCTCTCTTTTCTTTTCCTCTCTCCCGCTAGCACTTTACATTCTTCTAAGTACCCAATTACATAACACTATAAGAAACCTCATTTACATTGAGGGGAATTGGTGAGAAGAGAAATACAATGAGAAAAATAGAGGTGATAGGCTGGACACGCATGTCCAATTTCAAATAAACCAATATTTATAATAATTTCCAAAATTTCCCCCACCCATCTAATATCCATCTGATATACATTATTCAAACAAATACATCCAAGCATTCACACATAGCATGTTGTCAATCAATCTAATCTAATTAATTAATTCTTCAATTAATGACCATCCAATGTTCATATAATGATTTGATTTGCGCGAGTCTAACTCGTTTAAGAATAAATACTCAAAATAAGTATTCTTGAATTATATCGAACTACAATATTAAATCCAATTTTAATTGTATTCAATACTAATTCAAGTTTAATTCCAAATTAAATAATTACACTTATTATATTAATGCCTTTATGGACTTGGATTCCAAATCCAATCCTAATGGTCTCAAAAGCCCATTTAGCTTCTAATGCCATTTTTTTTAGGTCCAATGGGCTTTAATTAATTCTTTAGGCATGGACTTTTGGCCAATATGGATCAAGCCCATAATGCCTTGGCCCATTTAGGAATCACCATATGCCATAAATTAATTTTGGCCCATTAGGCCCAATAAGATTATTAAAGGCACTAAAGTCATATTATTGGACTTTTATGGAAATAGTTTACGCCCAATTGGATCCAACCCAATTGTCCAAAATCAAACTTGGCCCAACCAAGCCCATTAATCCAAATATAACCAAATTAGCCCAATTAGTATTTTAGGGACTAATTTCCATTAATACAATATTCTAAATATTACATTAATTCAATTTAAGTGTAATTAACATACCTAATTAATTAGTCTAACCTTTCCAAAATATTAATTAATCTAATTAATCATGCTTATCATTCCAATTCATGTTCAACACAAATTGAAGCAAAATCAAGACTCCAACAACATGCTCATTCACGGTAATTGACAAGAAATTAACATGCAATTTGATTCCAATCCAATTAAATCAACATTTAACATATATTTCATGCCATTAACACATCCAAGCGTCAAAATTTAAAAAATTACCATGAGTTATTCTAGGGTTATTTTCGGCCAACATAAGGAATTGGGGAAATTTGATCGAATCAATTTTTCAACAATCTAACAATTCATAACTCTAAGTTATCATCATCTAACATCAACCAACAACACAATTTTGAATTTTCATGCTCCAAGCAAAAAATCCTAATTAAAGTTTATAAACCCTAGATTTCAAAATCATATTTAGCAAGGCTCTAGATACCATTGTTAGTCTATAAGACATGCCACAAGATCCTAAATGTGATTTTATGTTTGAAAAATCAAGTAAAAGTGGCGGAATCACTTACATTGATTTTCGGAGAAATTCGAAATTTTTCCTTTTGGATGAAGCTCTAAGCTTGTAGTAGGTTGTTTGTTCCTTAGGTGAGTTTCCCTACCACCTCAAATGACCCTCCAAGTGCTAGCTTTGTGAAATTTTGAAGCAAAAAATTCACTCCAATGAGAGAAGCAATTCGGCAATTGAGAGGAAGAAGAAATATGAGTGAATAGTTTCTAAAACTTTGGTTGTTGTGTGTTTAAATGAGTTAATAAATTTTGCCAACTACTTCCATCAAATATTGACAGGTGATGTAAGTCAAGTGGTCCCACCACTTTTAAATTCAAAATTTAAGTTGGCTTCTCCAACACACAACTAAACTTGGGCCCGGGTTCGTTTAATTCCGATTAAACAAATTTATCGTCGCTACATAATTAAATCCAATTTAATTAAATAATCATGCCTCGCAAAATTATTACGATAGTCGCTTTCGAATTAATTCTAAATTAATTTGTTCGCCCAAATTAAAATCCAATTTTAATTTCGTATTGAAATATGATTTCAATTAATATATCCGATATATTATTTTAGCCCCAAATAAATAAATTAAATAGAAAAATCCAATTTAACTATTAAATTTATTTTATCGATTAATTCTAAATTAATCGCTTTCTCTTTTCTATACGAATTTAATCCCAGATTAATTCTTGCCGTAATTAATCCCAGATTAATTTTCTCTCTCATAATCAATCCCAGACTAATTCTTTTTGAGTCAAATGTCATTGGTGAATCTTTGGGAAGCGACCCAAGAGATTCATGGATATGTTGGCAGTAAATACGGTTATCGGACTATGCGAACACATGCGTACCTCGTACCATGTTCACAAAGATTTACAAGACATGGTTCGCTTCTAGCAAAGCACTGTGTCTACCCAATTCTCCATAAATATTCACCGAGGAATATCATCTGTATCAGACGTAGTAATACAAATATAATGTAAGGTGTAATACGGTCCAATATCAGATGTCACATGTTAGGCCGAGGGCTGGCTCTGTGTCTGCCCCGTACGAAGCATATATCGGATCTCGAATAACTAGTCTCTGTAATTACCAACCGACCAATCTGGCGGTATCCTTGATTAGTCAGGTTTAAACTAAATTAAAATGATTTACCAACCGACCAATATGGCGGTATCATTTTTAAGTCAATATTTTAAATAGTGAATATATTATTTTTAAGGGAGATTATTCTAAATAGTAACAGTACAAGAATTATCTTTCACCCTAGCTGGGGAAGTTACCTCCTCATGGTGAATAGTAAAAACTGTAAAAAGTAAGAAATTAAATTACTATTATTACATAACGTAATTAAAATTATTTACAAAACTAAAAACTAAAAGAAACTAGATAGAAAACTCCCTATTTACATCAGAGAATTAAGAGAGAATGGTATATTTGAAACTGAAACATCGAGCTGAATTTATAGGCCTCGGTAGGCTCTGGGCATCGCGACGCCAAGGCCTTTGGCGTCGCTACGCCAGCTTCTTTTGGACGTGGCATGCTGAGGTGATGACACGTGGCGATTCTGGATAAGGTGATAAGGTGACACGTGGCAAGGTGGTTGGAGCTCAATTATTGTGACACGTGGCGGCTTCTGATTGGTCGGTTCAGATTCTTATCCGCCACATATCAAATAAGGATAAGTCAGTCAATAATTTATGCTAACATGGCACTGACGTGGCGCTGACGTGGCCACACGTGGCAATTTGACTGTCGGCACCATAGAATCGCGACACGTGGCACATTGTGATTGGTTGATGATAAAGTGGCAGCCACGTGGCACTTTGACTTGGTCAACATGTGATGTGGATGATGGCGTGGCAATGATGTGGAGTGACACGTCGCGACACATGGCGTTGGCGACTGTCGGCACCGTAGGATGATGACACATGGCACGGCACATGTTAGCAGATCGGCTGTGATGGTGACACGTGGCATGTCGCACGTTAGCAAAGTCAAACTTTTCTCATATTCTGACACGTGGACCTGGCGCACGTTAGCACTGTTCGGCGCACGTTAGGCGTCGCGACGCGGTAAATTACCAAAATTCCATTTTCGTCCAATTTTCACTGTTTTGGCCCAAATCACCTCCATAGTGTCCTGAAACTTTATTTATCTACAAAATAACACAAAACACATCAAAATATTCACAAGACTCAAGAAACTATATAAAATATTAGGTTAAAAGAGTGGGAAATAGTGATATAATTACCACTCATCAATAAGTCGAAGCAAAGTTTCACTACTAAAAATGCTCTCAACTTTCCCTTCCATCTCGACGATTCTCGTCTTAGATCGTCATGAGTGATGAATGGTAATTATATCACTATTTCCCACTCATTTAACCTAATATTTTGTATAGTTTCTTGAGTTTTATGAATATTTTGATGTTTTTTGTGTTATTTTGTAGATAAATAAAGTTTTAGGACTCTCTGGAGGTGATTTGGGGCCAAAAGAGTGAAAATTGGAAAAAAAGGGCATTTTCGTATATCACAAGCCCTTTGCGTCGCGACGCCTAACATGCACCAAGACTTGCTAACGTGCGCCAGGTCCACAAGTCAGAATCTGAGAAAAGTTTGACTTTGCTAACGTGCACCGTGACATGTGTCACCATTACAGTCGATCTGCTAACGTACGTCATGCCACGTGTCATCATCCAACGGTGCCGACAGTCACCATCGCCACGTGTCACCACATGTCACTCCACGTTTCTGCCACGTCATCATCCACATCACCGGTTGACCAAGTAAAAGTGCCACATCATCGCCATGTCATCATCAACCAATCATAGCATGCCACGTGTCATCATTCTATGGTGCTGACAGTCACATTCGCCACGTGTCATCATGTCAGCGCCACATCAGCACCAATTATTGACTCAATTATCCGAATGACACGTGGCAGATAAGAATTTGAAATCAGCCAATCAGAAGCTGCCACGTGTCGCAAGAATTGAGATCCCAACCACCTTGCCACGTGTCACCTTATCACCATATCCAGAATCTGAAGCGACGAACCAGAAGCTGCCATGTAGACAATGTCCCACTTTGCAAGACGAGATTGGCGTCGCGATGCCGACCCCCTACTGACGCCTATAAATAGAGCTCGAAATTTCAGTTTCAGATGCACCTTCCTCTCTAATTTCTCTGATGTAAATAGATAGTTTTCTATCTAGTTTCTTTTAAATTTTAGTTTTTTAATTAATTTTAATTACGTTATGTAATAATAGTAATTTACTTTCTTTATTTTTTTTTACAGTTTTTACTATTCACCATGAGGAGGTAACTTCCCCCTGCTAGGGTGAAAGGTAATTCTTTTACTATTGCTATTTAGATTAATCTCCCTTAAATATAATATATTCACTATTTAAAATTTGACTTAAAAAGGATACCGCTATATTGGTTGGTTGGTAATTCATTTTAATCTGGTTTAAACCTGACTAATCAATGATACCGCCAGATTGGTCGGTTGGTAATTAAATTTTCTTATCGCCTATATGGCAGGTTTATTTTGGTTCCGCCTTTATGGCTGGTTGGACTTAATTTGACTTAATCAGGTTACCGCCTATATGGATGGTTGGTAAAATAATCACAAGTTAATATATTATATTAAAGGAGATATCTAAATATTAAATAGTAAAAATTGATCCTTTTACCTTAGCATTTTATTTTATTGTAATTTACTTTTCAGCTTTTACTTTACCGCATTTACTTTTCAGCATTTTTACTTTATGTCTTTTACTTTTAAGTTTTTACTAGCCCTAGTTATGAGTCGTAACTAAGTTAGTTATCTGGGGTTGTGATGAATTCTAATATCACCGGTTTATAAGGGGTTATTTTTTAGTTTGGGTAATTTAAAGGTTTACTTATTAAGTCTTAAGCTTAATGCTTCTTGTTGTCTGATCACCAATAAGATTGATGTGGTAAATCTAAAATAAACTTGACAAAGGAATTTTAGGTTTCAGTCTTAGACTTAATAGCCCACGATCTTCCTTGAGGATAGATAACCCTTTAATAGATTTCCTTACAGGATAGACATATACCTGTCGGGCGGGGGTAGCCATAATTGGAACTTAAACCTAATGAATCCAGATAATTTGGTTGACATAATCATATGGTTCAATTGGGTTAAACTGGGTATTTGCGTCTGACCATCGACAAAGGCTTTTTCATAATTTAGTGTTCCAGGTTAGTAAACCGATTTATTACACAAACATGAAATAACCACTTCATCTTTTAAAAGATATTAGAAAGATTCACAACTTTAGATAGTTTCCAAATATTGAATTTTCTTAAACCTACTTTCATGCAATTTTATTTACTTGTTTTAAATTTAAAATCATCACCATTTCAAATCAATCAATCAACCTGTAAGATACTAGTAATCATTTGACCTTATAAAATTAATAGATTAGGTATTAAGTCCTTGTGGAATCGATACTTTTTATACTACTTGAACGATACGTGCGCTTGCGTTATACGTGTGTGTTTACGCCGGTCAAGTTTTTGGCGCCATTGCCGGGGACTTATTTATCTTTCACTATTAGTTTTAAGGTTATATACCTTTGCTTGTATCTAATTTTCTTTTTACTTATTGTTTTTGTTTTCTTGTGTTTCAAGTTCTCAGAAACTTTATGAGATGAACCAGAAGCTTTGAACTTCGACCGCTTGACCCAGAAATTGAAAGAACCATCAGACAGTTGAGAAGGGAAAGGCGAGAAGGCCAAGAAGCTTTAGTCAACATGGAACCTGAACCTTTGGAGGTTGCACCACCAATTCCCATTCGAGACAGAACAATTCTGGTGGTTGACAAACTTATTTCATGTATTGTACTTCCTCCCTTACCAGCAAATACAGGTGACATCAAAACATGCATTCAGATGATTCAGCAGTCAGTTCAGTTTGGGGGGAATGCAACTGAAGATCCTAATGCCCACATCAGCAACTTCCTGGAAGTTTGCGGCACTTTCAATTACAACCGAGAAGCTGAAGAAGCAATGAGACTGCGTATTTTCACATACACCTTGAAGGACAGAGCTAAAGCTTGGCTATATTCACTACCAGCATGTTCCATCACAACTTGGAACACTTTAGCCACCAAATTTCTTGCAAAGTACTTTCCACCAGCCAGAACTGGAAAGCTAAGGAATGACATTATATCATTTGTGCAACAAGACTCAGAAACTCTCTACGATGCTTGGGAAAGGTACAAAGATTTTATCCGGAAATGTCCTAACCATGAGATTCCAAAATGGCTTCAAGTCCAAACCTTCTATAATGGACTTTCTGGACTGATGAGAACCACAATCGATGCTGCTGTTGGAGGAGCTTTAATGGCAAAAGGATAAGATCAAGCCTGGGACCTAATTGAAGAAATGGCCAACAAAAATTCCTTGTGGCCAATAGAAAGAAGCATAATCCAAAGAATTGCAGGAATTTATGAAAGTGGAGCCAATACAATAGTCAACGCCAAGCTGGATCAGATATGCAAATTCATGGAGACTCTCAGCACTGGATCCACAAGTTCACCATATGGAGGAGCACCAGAACCGAACCAACTTGAAGAGATGGTGAATTATGTCAACAATTTCAACTGACCGGGGAACAATCCATATTCCAACACCTACAACCCAGGGTGGAGGAATCATCCCAATTTTTCCTGGAGCAACAATTCAGGACAAAAGAACAATCCACCACTTGGATTTCAACAGCAGAACTATCCACCACCAGGATTTCAACAACAGAACAAATGCCAAGAACATGAAAAAGAACCAGCAATGAAAGAATGGATTGCAGAGATGTTCAAAAAGCAACAAGCAGCATATGATGCTATCTTTCAGAGCCAATCTGCTTCCATCAAAGCACTGGAGAATCAATTGGACACTGACCAATGCTCAAGTTACAGA